>APFE030429239.1:61570-90618 GCA_000404065.3 Pinus taeda
GGTAAAATGTGAAGATATAAGTGAATAATGGAGTGAAAATAGGGATGATTTTGAGGCCCAACATACCCCCAAACTGAAGATATTGCATGTCCTCATGCAATCTATTACATTGGCTTAAATTGCTGCATTAAATATCGACCAGGGAAACTCGTAATCTTTTGATGATGCCAGCACTATATGTGCAGGAGTAGGCGACTAATTCTATGTCTAATTAAATTATCTACGGTTCAATATAATATGCAAGGGAAGAGGCTCCTAACTAAGGAGATCCTAGTTGTCCTTCCCTACAGTATCATAGAGAAATCATAAAACTAAAAACTTAAAATGCAAACAAAAGAATGAACTTTAGTTGTTGTTCAGATTCAACGAGAGAAAGACTAACTTAGTCTCTTGATTGACCTCTCATGTACTAATCCAAACTAAACTAAGATTCATCCATAAGCGTAAACTAAATGAAATAACTTTGAAACATTAAAGCAAAAAGATGAATTCCAATTATCATACAAATCAGGTAAAGAGAGAGCCTAACTTAGACTCTTGGTTATCCTCTCATGTACTGATAAGATTCTAACTTGAAACTCATTCATCAATCAAATCCTCAAACATCAAACATCTAAGCAATTAAATAAAATAAGATCTAATATGAAACAATATGCTCCTTTGCTCCTTCTAGAGTGAGCTCAATTCTCCTAAGAACAAAGTGACAAGCCATTCCATATACTACATTAAGATAACTTCTATCTAAAATTACATAATGGAAAACTATTTCTAAAACTACATAATGAAAATATATGTCAAATGAAGCTTTATTCCATCATAAATTGGATACAATGCTCTAAGAGTCCTCCCTTTGGAATGGAGGAGGTATTCCTATTTATACAAAGACTATGATAACAACCTCATAAATGTAAACCCACTATTCTCTCCTTTGACCCACATATTTCTCAACCAATGGTGACACATAACCCTATCCTCCCTGATCTTCTCCATGAGGTTCATGATCTTCTCAAATTCGAATTTGAGCATAGAGTGCCACATAAGGATGCCTTGGAAGCTTCCTTTGTACCTACACATGTCAACAAACTCATTCTAATTGTTAGGTATAAGTATAAGCATATTATTTTCTAAGTTTTAGCCATAAATTCACTTAAAAATGTTAAGAATTTAATAAACTTTGGAAAAGCATAGTTATGACCCAAATGAGGTAAACATAATGATATGGAGGTGGAATGGAGGTGACATGAAGGTAAAATGTGAAGATATAAGTGAATAATGGAGTGAAAATAGGGATGATTTTGAGGCCCAACAACCACCATCCATGCATGATCAAAATGAATCTCCTCCCTCCTTTTTATAGATTTCCTTTGGGGTCTTTCCCTTCTAATTTAAATTTTGAGTGACTAACAAGTTTCCCTCAATTTTCCCAAAATTTGACTTCTATTGTAAGTTTCCCTCCATTTACCCAAAATTATGTAATGTTACTCAAATAACATCAATAATGGGTTCCCCCATTTACAAATCACTATAATCTACGAGGTTAAATAGGTTACTATGTCCCTCACTTTGGACAATTAATTTGAAGAGGACCTTAAAATCCCCCCTCCCTGACATTGCTTGTCCTCAAGCAATTGAAAATTGCCGTATGATATGTTCTCCTTCTTCCATCATTACTTCAAAGTAACCTCCTAGAATATCCTTTGGAGTGCGACCAAACTCATTTCTAATGCTTAGTGTTTGTCCAAATTTCGCAGTCTCTTTCCTTAGTTTTCCAACTCAATCTAAAACACCTACAAGCAAATCATCAAAGTTTTTCAAAGAGGATGAAGATGAATCATTTGTAAATTTATTGTTTGCTATGTCTAGCTCCTAAAAGAGGGATAATATAAAATATTTATAGGCATATAGTTTTTCTTGGCCAAGCTTATATTCTAATTCTTGAGATTTTCTTAGGCCATGAAGAACCTTGTTAATTTTGTTCTTAAATTTTAGAGCCATGATATGAACAAGTGAAGTAAGTAGATCCAAGGATCCATTTGTTTCTTCTAGAACTGACCTCGATCTAATTTGTAATATATCATGAACAAATAAGCTTCCTTTCTGAGAAGTTATATCAGGTAGAGTATTTGTTGTTTGGAAAAGGTCAAAGGGTTAGGTTCAAGTTGCAAATGAATTTCCAAATGGATATTCACTCATTCTATTGTCTTGATCTCTAGAGTTTGAAAGAGAGACATGGATAATATTTAGAGGCTCCACTTGATAGTTAACCTTTTCAATAATACTTCCTTCATCAACTATTATTGAATGTTGATGTAACTCCACAATATCTGCCAAATTCATTCCACTATGAAGCTTATTTAGAGATAAATCTATATTATTCTACATGCTTCTTCCCACTATATGTCTTGTATCCTGTATGATACGTAAAGAAATACCCAAATTCTTTTCAACTTTAGCCCACACTTCCAAAGATTTAGAAGCATGAAATATGTTGGAAACAAGCATCATTAGTTTTGTCCTTTTAGCACTATGCCTACAATAATATTCCACATCTAAACCAATGCTTTTCTCCACGCTCACCATATGACAAAGTAGAGCATACTCTAGGTGATCAACATGCCCACAAAAAAAATCATCATTCAATTTTTTCTCACATAGATAGAACAATGATATGTCCCACCCTGATTAGTAGCCTTCCCATAGAGAATACAAGAGAATTTGTGGCAAAAACCAAATTCAATGCAACATATATCACAATTCATCACCTTGAGCGATTTCGTCTTGCCATTTTCTAGTCCACATTTATAATTTATAGCCTTACATCTCTCTAATGTATTCCAACACAATTTTGATCCTCTCATAGGTTTTGCAGTATTTTTTCCTCTATGAACGCCGATATTATTTACTTCCTTTGGATGGCTAATATCTAAATTTAAGGAACCTTCAGACAACTTGTCACTTAATTGCCTTATTACAATAACACCTTTCCTTGTTATAGGTAAGTGATGTTTCTTATTATTTGAGTTGTTTGTTGTATAAGGTGTAGCACTTCAAGGTTGATCATATTCATCACGTGTTAACCAATCTAGATTAGGACATACATGCTCTTGCCAACATGCAATGATAAAACTGCCACGTCGGTCATTAACTATATTTTTAGGTAGCCCATGTAGTCTAAACACCTCCTTGAAGAACAATTTTGGCACTTGTGCTACCTTATAATCTACTAAGATAACAAAATATGTGCAATCCTAGCCAACCTGTCGAACTATCACATAGATACAATCATTTCCTTATGCATTGGGTAGACCTATGATGAATCCCATTGATACCCTCTCCCACTTATACTTTATAATTGGTAAGGGTAGTATTAATCCTATAGGAATAGTATGCTTGGGCTAGTTCTACTGACAAGTCATGCACTCCCTTACGTGCTTCAACACATCATCCTTGAGGCCTTTCTAGGAAAACCTTTCTCTAATCTACCTATACATTTCGAAGAAACCTTCTTGTCTTGCTAATGGTGTGTCATTTGCGACCTTCAAGATCTCCTACTTGAGTGTACATTTAGGGACCAAATATAACTCATCTTTATAGAAAATGACATCATCTTCTGCTCTGTACCTATCATCCTGGATGAGGTTGTCCATTAACTTGCAAGCAAACTTGTTTTTGGAATTTTCTTTTAGGAGGTTTTCCAATCTTCCGTGATTTCCATGAGTGAACATGTGGTTGGTTTCCTGGAAAGTGCATCAGCCAAAAATGTTCTTCTTGTACCAATACAAAATCACAGGCTTTATATTATTGGTTGCTATCTAATGACTTTGGACTCTTAGTGAAACATTATACTAGCACTCCATGCATGTATGTAGCCTCCATTTTCTTAGCTAGTATAGTTCAAGGACCACCATTATACATACCTCTCTACACTACCTTGCTACTATTCGAGGTCCTAGATTCCATGTCCATCACTTCGTAGTTCATTGACAATTTTCTTAATGAGTGCAACCATTGTACCTCCAACACAACATTGATATCTGCAAGATCTACTATGTAGAAATCATCGATGAATGTGTAATTACCTTGTGTCACACTCAAGAGTGGAATATTTTCTATGCATGTCATGTTGTGCCCGTAGGTCATCATAATGTTAAAGCCCTCTAACTCTTTTTTGGGAATACCTTTTTGTGTTACCAAAGCTTCATTGATGAAATTGTGAGTTGCTTCGCCATTGACCAAAGTTTTAATTTGGTTTCCTTGTATGACCCCCTTGATCTTGATGGTGTAATATATAGGGACTCTAGAACGAGTGGTAATAGTACCACCCTTAATTATTGTACAAGGCCTCCCATCCTCCTTAGCTTCCTTATGGGACTACTAGGCTCACTACTTAGTGTTGGTATAGGACCCTCTTCATCATCATTCACTGACATCACCTCAATATAGTGAATCTTTCCCTTGACCAAGCATCTGTGACCTAATTATTGGGTGTGGTTTTTTACCTATTTTCTGCACATTCTTTCCCCAGTTTTGACCTATCTGTCCTCCAGTTCTATAACTTTACTTGATCAATTTCCCTGTTTTCTCACCTTTTTAACCTATTCTACTGTCATGTTACTTTGCTTTATTTTACTGAATCATACAAGGCTTTATTCCTTTTTGTGGCTAACTGGGAGAGTATTGAAAAAGTATTTTGGGAAGCTCGTCTTCTTTTTAGGTGATGGATTGCAAGAACAAAGCTATCGAGTAGACAGGCAGCGTAGATTAACTGCAGAGAAGGGTAGAACAGTTCGCTATTACACCTTGGATGTTGTTACAACTTGCTGTTACACATTCAATGATGTTATAGGTTGCTATTACACATTGGATGTTGTTACACTACGTGTTGATACAAGAGTCCGCTATCACGCCAAAAGTGTTGTTGCCAGTGATGTCGTGACATCCCGAATCGCCATTCACTCGATGTTGTTGCACTGAAGGTAGCAAATGCGGGTACTATTCCACATAACAGTTGTCGGCAGTAGGGATTGTTTATTTTGGAAGCAACAAAACCCAAGCGGTTGCAATCCTAACTGATGTATATTTGTATTTAGAAATAGGTTGTAACTACTTTTTTTTTATTAGCATGAGAATCGTGAGATTCTCATGACTGATCTGTTTTCTAATATCGGGTTGTATTAACTATAAAGGAACTCGATTTTTCATGTACAAGGATATGACATATAGAAAAGTACTATTACTTTTCTTCTGTAATTATGAGTTTATTTTTAATATTCATCAGCACAATGATGTTGTTACTACTCTTCAACTAATTCGTTAATTACTTTTGTGTTATTCTTGCACCCTGCTGAGGAGGAAGGGCCCTCTTCTTTGGTAGGGATTGTAGTGATAGAGGTAGTGTACATTCTAGTTTAGCTAATTGATTTATGGTTTCTCATTGTTGTTGTACAAATCGTGGATTACATTCACTGATGTTTCTATTTATATTATGCTGTTACACTATGTTAATCAACAAAATGGTAGTAACCAGCTAGAGTAGATATTAGTTCCTATGTGGCACGCCTTTACTTTGATAGCGGTGAAGTGTGATTTAATTATGTAGAGTGTTTTTATGCCTACATGCATGGTTTGATTCAGCAATTTAGATCAACGACATCTTTTATTGTTTTCTGCACTTTCTTATTCTTGGTTGTGGTGTATCAGCACAGACAGTGAAAACTCCATTGAAACAACAAGACCTACCTTGGGTTGAAAATTAAATGTTGCAGTCTTGGTCAATTAGGATTGATTAAAACAACACTACATTTTGGCGCCATTCCAAGGATAGCAGTTGACGATACAATCAGCCAAGTTGTTTGTCTAATGTAGAGTGTTCCTAGTCCACACTTGCTGGGTGGTAAGATGAGAGGTAAGAACCTGCACATCGCTCTAACATACCTGGGCGGGCTCACCATTGTGATTACTAGGGCACTTAGGGAATTTTGGGGTTTTGTTTAGTGTGTCTTCAGCTCTTCAGTTGCTGGGCAGTAAGACGAGAGATAAGAACCGCACATCACTTTAACATACCTAGGCGGGCTCACCATTGTCGAAGGCTGAGACACTCAGGGTGTGAGTTAATACACATCGAGTCCATGTGTGCAATTGTAGGAATTACAGAAATACTAAAATCACCCCCAATCTAATTAGTCACAGGAAAAATGGGTCGTAAAAAGGAAAGGAAGAGTGTAGATTTGGGAAGGAAGAGATTTATCGAGGAACTAATCTCCAAGGCAGAAAAAGAACAATCCAAATCTCAAAGGGATGCAAGGAAAACAGGGCGGCATAAAGCTATTACTCCCATAGCAAAAGAAGAGACCTCTGATTCCTTTATCTTGAGACCATATCATTCTAAAGCTAGCACCCATACCCACGAGATCAAGAATCCAATTCATGAGTAGGAAGGGGAAACTAGTAGCCAGAACTTGAGGACCAATGGGCAAGGGGAAACTGAGGGGGAGCATCGAACACCTGAGACGGAAAAACACCTGTTGGTTTATCAATATCCAGATACAGGTAGTGTGGTGAAACAACCAGCCCTAGGAGTATCTAAGGCACTAATCACATCTACAAGGCCATCACAAGAACAGCTTGAAGGACGTCTACTACAACAAGGATTAGAAGAATTAGTCACGGGGGACAACAATGACAATAATGCTAAAAAAGATGCTATTATCACCACCTTTGAGTTCCCAATTGGGGATATCAGGAGTGAAGCTCCTATGAAAAATATTCCTCTATCATCCTTACCATCCTTTCATGGGATGAATGTGGAAGATCCAGACACCTTTTCATTTGAGTTTGATGTCTTATGCAGAAGTTATGATTATATCGCAGATGCTCAGAAATTAAAACTATTTCTTGCTACTTTAAAAGGGGCAGCCTTGAGATGGTTCATGGGATTGGGCTCTGCTTCTATTCGAACATGGAATGATATGAAGGAGACGTTCTTATCAAACTACTAGGACTATTGCAAAACCAAGGACTTAAGGGAGGAGATATTCAGAATGACACAGAAGGAGGATGAAAGCCTAGAAGATTATGTGGTGAGGTTCCACTATAATTTGTAGCGGTCTAAACATAGTGATCTAGACCAGGAGATATTGAAGACTATATTTATCAGAGGAATGAGGGATGACTGTCTTGATACCCTGAACCTACTAGGGAAGGGGGATATTTCGCAAGAATCATTCGTTGAAATTGTAAAGCTCTGCCTAAGATGCTCTAGAGGATTGTCTAAGGGGAGGAGCACAGTTCGAGATGCCTTCGTCTGGATACAAAAATCTATAGGAGAGGGAGTAACCAAAGGATAATTTGGGAATTTGTTTGAAAATTTCAAGACCGATATCCTCAGTACTCTCTTTGCCCAGATAACGACAACACAGGTCAAGAAGACACAAGCAGAAGCTGACACACCTCTAGTTGTGTTCTGTCCAAATTGTCAGAAGAAACATCCTTTGAGGGAATATGAATTGAAAAGCATCAGCTTGTGCAATATTTGCGAGCTGGAACATTTGGCAGGGCAATGTCCAGAGCTTCCTAGATTAAAGTTAGTATTGAGAGAGTCAAGCGAGGAAGTGAATTCCTATTATTTCATCGCACCAAGGAGGCCATGGCAACCAAGCCCTCTAGGTATGTCTCAAGACTTTTCCTCTTTCAATTCATGGAACAATGCATATCATACTCAGTAATATCCATGGAAATATCTTACTCGTCCTCCAACGCAGTTTCGTTCACCCTGGAAGCAATAGTCTCCATCTCCTTCTGTTCAATATGCTCAATCTCAACCATATCCTTGGAACTAGAATTCAAGAGGAAATGCCCAGAATTCAGCTCTGCCTGGATTAGCCATGCAACAACAACTGCAGTTACCTCCTTTCTAAGCTCCTGCTCCTCCACCACCTGTGTGACCCCAACTACCTATGCAACCTAACCCAAACCCAAACAATAAAGCAACTCAGGGCATAGAGTCTATGACTACCTTCCAGACCTTCCTTATTACCCTCATGGGACTTAATGAAATACAACTGCGATTGGGAAAGGTAATTAAACCAAGTCACTCCCTATCATTACAGAGGAGGAATGTGAACCATCTAGAGGAGATGTTGGAGGCTCTGAGGCAGCTAGTGCGCCTACAACAATTGATCCACAAAGAACTGTTACCGCTGTAATAACCAACTTGGGGAAGGCTGGTACGCCTGTAACAATAGATTCGACTGTTGTAACGCAAGACCCTCCATATCCTCAGAGATTGGCCGAACCTAGGATGACTTCACAACTCGAATATGATTTTCTTAGGGAGTTTCAAAATTTTCATGTACAAATTCCTCTGCTACAAGCCCTTAAAGAAGTACCTATTTATGCTAAAACAGTGAGATATTTGTGCATCAAGATTGGGAGGAAGCCTAAAGACCCTGCCACCATACATCTGTGGGGAAATTATTTGAATTAATGTCTGCTCAACCTCTCCTAACTAATTTCAATGATCCAGGAAATCCTATGGTCACTGTCTACATTAATGATTAGTGCATAACTAATATGTTGATCGATCTCGGGGCTACCATTAATGTAATGACAAAGGACCTCTTTATTACTCTTGGGCTACATGGGCTTAGACACACTCCTACTGTACTTGAATTAGCAGACAGGTCCCGTGTTAAACCCGAGGGGATGTTGGAGGATATAGCGGTTACAATAGCTTCCTAGAGGTATTCGACTGATTTTCTTATCTTGCAGGCCAAATATAATTTTGGGGGACATCCTTTGATCCTAGGGAGACATTGGCTAGTCACTGTGGATGCATTTATAGGCTGCATATTGGGGTATATGGTTCTCTCGGATGGCCAGGCAAAAATGAACCCTATCCTTTACCCCCCAAAACCAAATATGGATATATATAATCCTTGGTGGGATGAGTTTGAGTATGAGTCAAATCTTTCCCTGCCACTCCTCACTCTTGGGAAAGCCCAATATTTCAAGGATGAGACAGAAGATGATGTCATCAATGGTTTTATTAGTGACTCACTTTTTGTTGCTTTCGCTAAGAATGTGAATGAGGAAGAAGAGGTGGAAGATATAGATTTTGAACAAATGAGAACCACTCCAAATATTGACAACAGTCTAATTGAGATAGAATTTGGAAAGTTTTTGATCCCAACCTGACTGCTGAGTAAAACAACCTGATGTTACAGCTGTTACAGAAACACAAAAAGGCATTTGCATGGGACTATATAGATATGAAAGGGATCCACCCTAACCTATGCACTCACCATATTTATTTGAAGGATGGCTACAAACGAGTCAGACAACCACAACGCCACATGAACCCTACACTAAAGGAGGCAATGAAAGAAGAATTACCAAAACTCATGAGTACTAATTTTATTTACCCAATATCTGACAGTTAGTGGGTGTCTCCGCTTGTCATCGTTCCTAAAATGAATCACAAGTGGAGAGTCTGTGTAGATTATAGAGAACACAATAAAGCCACTCAAAAGGACCATTTTCCCTTACCATTTATAGATCAGGTCCTTGATGCCTTCTCTGGAAAGAATTTATTTTCATTTTTTAACAGATTTAGTGGCTATAATTAGATACAGATTGCCTCGAAAGATTAGGATAAAACTACCTTAACTTTTCCTTGGGGAACCTACACATCCAGAGTACTTCCTTTTGGACATTGTAATGCACCAACAACCTTTCAAAGGACAATAATGGGGATTTTTTTTTGACTTGTTGAATGACTGCCTAGAAATCTTCATGGATGATTTTACACCTTATGGAGATGCTTTTGAAATAGCATTAGTCAATCTGGAAAAAGTGCTGGAACGGTGTGTACAGACTAATGTTGCTTTGAGCACTAAAAAATGCCACATGATGATGACTGAAGGGATCGTGCTTGGACACTACATTTCCGCTGATAGAATCAAGGTAGACCCTACGAAAATAGAGGTAATCCTAAAAATTCCAACCTCCAAAACACAAAAATAGGTACGTAGTTTTTTGGGGCATGCAGAGTATTACAGGAGATTTATAGAAAAAATTCAAAAATTGCATCGCCATTATTTTCCTTGCTCATGAAGGATGTTGATTTTTTTTGGACAAGGAAGTGTGAGCAGGCCTTTTTAAAGTTGAAATGCTGCATATCAGCATCTCCGGTCTTGCGAGGACCTAATTGGAAACTGTCATTTCAGATAGCTATAGATGCATCTGATATTGCTGTAGATGTTATTTTGGGCCAACTGGAGGATAAGAAACCTTATGCTATTTACTACATAAGCAAAAATCCAACCCCGACAGAGCTCAAATACATTGTGATTGAGAAGGAGTTCTTAGCAGTCGTGCATGCCATCAATAAATTTTGACATTATATCACCGGGTATCAAGTATTTGTGCACACTGACCATTTTGCCATTCATTTTTTAATGAATAAGCCAATTATCAATGGTATGATTACGGGCTGGTTATTGCTGTTACAAGAATTTGATATCACTATTGCCGATAAACCTAGAAAAGATAATGTAGTAGATGACTTTCTTTCTAGGTTAACTATTGATGACAATTGCATTCCCACTGAGGATTCTTTCCCAGATGAATATATTTTTTCTATTTCTACTTACTCACCTTGGTATGAAGATATAGCCAATTATCTTGCTGTAAGGAAGTTTCCACAATACTTGTCCTTCAAGGAAAAAAGAAAGCTCATACAATAAAGTGTTACATATACTTGGATATATGGGAACTTCTATCCCACTGGACCATATTTCTAGATCAAACGTTGTGTTAGAGAAGATGAGGTATTTGACATCCTTAAACCCTGTCACAAAGAACCTTGTGGAGGGCACTTCGCAGACAAACAGCTAGGATACAAAGTCCTTTCAACAGGGTATTATTGGCCAACAATATTTCAGGATGCCAAGAAGTTTGTGAAGGGATATGATAGTTGTCAGTGGATGGGTCAACCCCTGCAATCAGATGAGATGTTGTTACAACCCCAAATAGTCTTAGAACCTTTTGAAAAGTGGGCTCTAGATTTTTTGGAACCAATTAATCCCCCATCTAGATAGAAATATTACATCTTGGTCTACACTAACTATGTCACAAAATGGGTTGAGGCAAAGGCACTAATCAAAGCCACAGAGCAGGTTGTCTCAAACTTTCTATTTGAATACATCTTTGTTTGGTTTGGCATACCCAGGGAGATAGTCACAGACAGAGGGCCCTAGTTCACATTTCATAAGATCCAAGAGTTGGTTGAAAAATATAAAATCCATCATAGAATCACAACACCTTATCACACACAAAAAAATGGCCAAGTGGAAAGCACTAACAAAGTCATTGAGGGGCTCCTTACTAAGACTGTGGCCAGTCACTAAAGAAACTGGGCTGATAAAGTTCTAGAAGTGTTGTGGGAAAACTACATGGAGGAATACCACTGGATTCTCACCATATGAACTTGTATATGGTAAAAACCATTTATTCCCCATTGAATTTGAAATCAAGAAACTACGAACAACATTGTAGGTCAATTTGGATTTGGCTACAACACAAAAGCAGATATTGAACCAGCTCAATGAATTGGAGGAGAAACGGTTAGCTGCTATCCAACAAACATAGATTATCCAGTAGCAAAGAGTTAAGTGGCATGACGGATTCATCAAGAAGAAGAAGTTCTAGAAAGGAGATTGGGCTCTCTTATATGACTCAAGATTTAAAGACTTCAAGGCTAAGCTCTACACCAGATGGCTAGGTCCTTATGAGGTAGATGGAGTCTTTGAAAATGGGACTATAAATTTGGTGACCATTGATAGTGCGAGGACACCATTGCTTGCATATGGACACCTTATTCGATTATATCAAAAAACTACTTCAAGGGATTCATTTTTCAACATTACCACAAATTCCGATCTACAAATTACAGGAATAGGGGAAAGCCCGCCTGTGCTGCAAAAAAATTAATTTTTCCAATAAGTGTAACTGTTGAAAATCAATTACAGTTGGCAGCTATTACACCTTCAAAAAGAAAATAATAATAATAATAATAATCTAGCTGTGAAAACCTTTCCCAAGCGTAGGCAGATTTTTTTTTTTTGTAGCAGTTGAAAACCACTTCGGCGGCTGTTACACACTCTGTAACAACGTCTGTTATTTCAAAGCATACCTTACGATAAGTGTTGTTACATGATCATTTCTTCTTTATTTTTTGGTATAAATCAAAATAATATATATATATTAGTCGTCATGGATGTTGCACTTGTAACAACCGACTTATGTTAAAAAAATAAATGAGATATTTTATTTGAAATAAATGACGGGCATCACCGGGGTCCTCGTCATTAGAATTAAATTTGCGCGTCTCGCTGTTGGAGCTTGGTTCGTGTGTCGCGTCACCCATGACTTCGCCCCACGTCACCCAAATATGTCATCAAAAGGTAATATTGAATTCGCTTTATTTGGTAATTATGGCAACTTAACATGACTTTTGACGGCCGAGGATAGCTGTCATATTGAAGCTGGTGGGTGAAGCGAATCATATTGCGACATGACCGTCACACGATTTGTGAATATTCGAAAAATATTGCAATTAAGGCATGATGACCTGGTGGTTATTGTTATTTAATGCCGATCATACCAAAAAGGGTAAGTGTACCATCGACGAGACCTCCCATGACTCACCATTAATAAGGCAAATTTACTGTGCGTACGAACCATGAGTGCCAAATCCCAATTTGAAATCCTCACTTGTGCCACCCTGCCATTTACCCCTGCTAGAAGCACTAAATCCCCATTCAGAGTTCTCAGAGAAGTGGAAGATAATAGTGCAGGCTGAAACAGCTAGGTTGTGTGTCAACTACCCCGGAGCGTCTAAAGGAAATGAGAAGGAGCTGAAACAACACTGAATTTGCATAAGAAATGGGTGAAGAAACAATATGGCACAAGCTAGGGTCCACAAAAGCCTTGGAGGATTGCCCAGAAGCATGCCATATTTTCAAGGATGTAGGCTGGTTTGAATTCTTCCGGAGGTTGGAAGGATCAGATGGTGGTTTTGCCATGGAATTTGCAAAGAATTTGGAGAGAAACCAGATAGAGGTCAGAAGGTTGAAGCTGGAGGTCGTATAAGAGGTGATTGCTAGAGTAACATGATTACCAGTGGAAGGAAAGAGGTGGTTCAACAAGAAGGTCAATGAACCCTCACTGAAATGGGATTTCCTCCAAGAAGAAGATTCGTTGGTAAAGAAAAGAAGGGGAATTGATAGACTGTCACTCCCCCAGCCATGGGTTGATGTCGCCCTCTACGTCATCAAGTACATTACTTGCGAGGGAAGGGCAACAATTGTGTTTAATTACCACTTTGCATTGTTGAACCACCTCTAGCATCAACAACTAGTCAACCTTCCTTACTTCTTGTTGGGAAACATTAGGCATATAGCCATAGCTATGAAAACAACCACGCATCCAGAAATGTGCGTCACCAACCATGGCCTTATCAAACTAATTGTGTTGGACACTTTGAGCTGCCAGGGCAAGAATTGGGAAGAATTCATGAGGAAGAGGCCCAGGACCACCTGTAGGAGGCAAACCGAGATGTATGAGGAAGCTCCAGCGGTGACAAAGGAGCAGCCCCAGCCCTCGATAGTAAGAGTTAGCAAGAGGCAGGTTGATAAACCAATTGGTGACAAGCGACTGAAGCAGAGGATAAGGGTTAGCGGGCACCCAGAGTCCCCATCCATGTCAAGGAAGAACAAATAAGCAACAAATCAGAAGGACGAGGAGCAGGTGTTTGGCCAATTTAGTGTGTCCTAAATTGCTGCGTTTAATTGTCAATCTGGGATTCGTAAGTTGACGAAGTGCGGCGCACTATATGTGCAAGATAACCTATTTCTTACTTTTTGTCGTTTTTTGGGTTTTTATTTGTTTTGGGGGTTTTTATCTTGGTTTATTTCCTAATGTGAGATGGAAATTCTAAAAGACAAGTATGGATATAAATGTTCAAGGCAATGATGTCCTTTATAATGTTTTCCCAAACTTCAAACTTCAAAAGGGGTTTAAAATATGCAATGACAAAATTAATTCCTAAAAGAAAATGAAAATGTGCCACTATACTAGTCAAACAAACTGTGAACTATTGATCATGAAACCCATTATCCTTGCTGTTGTCTAAATAAAAAAGAAACTTGCTCAAAGAAATCCAAGAATTGTAAGCAAAGTAAATCTAAAATCAAATTACATCAACTCGTATTCTGACCCCTCATCATTAGTCTCGTTATGGCTTTCGGAGGTAATCATAAACAACTTGAGCAATCCGATATCTAATTTGCAGGAAAATAAACTAATATCAAATTACACACTCATACTTCAATCCCTCACCATTAGTCTCGCTATGGCTTTCGGAGGTAACTGATAATGACATGAACAATTTAACATCTAACTTGCAGAAAAATAAACTAATATCAAACTACACACTCATCCTTCAATCCCTCACCATTAATTTCGCTATGGCTTTCAGAGGTAACTGATAATGACATGAGCAATTTAATATCTAATCTAACTAATAAAGCAAATGTACAAAACTGAAGTAAATAAGACAGTGATGGAATTAAAAACTAAGAAAAATAAATCAACAGAAGGACAAGACTCACTCCATGTCATTAGTCATTGTAAAACTATGTGCAAATGCCCGGGCTGCCTACTGTAATATGGAACAAAGACACTGATCAGTTAACAACAGTATAAAGCATGAAAAATTATGGACAGAAGCAAAACGTTAATACCATAAGAGAGGCAATATATACATGTGAATAACTATGGCATAATGAACGTAAGGAAATAAAGCATGAAACTATACAGCAATTAACAAAACCTCGGCATGTACAGGGCCCTCTGCATAGTCCTCGGGCAACAACTATCAACCACAAATTGAGCTTATAAACAGAGTCTTCTCATGTATTAAAAATGCAGTCATAACACAGAAATAAAGTCACGGCACAGTGGGCTCGTTAACAGTCAAAATTACATTACAAAAGCTAACTAATATGCGTATGAGAATGCACTATTTATAACAGAGGATGACATAACTACTTTCCTACAATTTGCGCTGATAAAAGACACATGAACAACCACGTCTAGGAATCTAGCATTATGGCTGTCGTGAAGATTAAATCTATGGAGGGTGGCTGTTGGATTCGGCTTATGGAGCAGTCCACAGAGTTCTGTCACCGTAGGACTCTTAGGTTGACCCACCGCTTGACTACCTTTGACTATGGCCTCTTTTGATGAATTCGACTGAGCCAATAGGACTCGGTCCATGTCCATGTCGTTTTCAACTTGCCCATGTGGCTCGATTCACCTGAAGACAACTGCAATATTGACTTTAACAAAATGGCTGCGGAAAGTGACAAGATTCTGTAGCTCATAAGCAAAAATCTAGTTCAAACAACAACACAAAGAGATAGTCAAGAAACCAATTTAAATGCTCTTTTATAACTAATATGCAATGATATTGATGGTTTAGGAGGTTCAAATGAATGGAAAGAAGCTAGAAAAGGGGTGTAGGAAAGATGCAAGTTTGGGGCTCAACAGCAGGCTCAACCATAAGAACCTTCTTCACCTAGTAAGAGCGAAACCCAACCCTTGCTATCAAAAATTGAAATTCTAGAAAAAGAAAATAGAGAGCCGAGAGAACAAATAGCAAAAGGAAAGGCAGAGCCAAGAGCCCCAGGGCTAGATACTTTGGTAGAGGCTGCGGACAAGGCTAGAAGGGGAGATGTCTCGGGCACTGCGTGCATAGCCTGTGTTGAGAAGTTGGTGGTAGCAAGATTTAAGGTCTGTGTAGCAGACACCACCTCGAGGGAGACCCAAATTGAAATCTGGGAAGTTGATACACAAGAAACTGTTGAGGACATTGCTGTTACACAAGAACCAGTAACCGAGATGACACAAACCACACAAAGTGATCGGGTAATGGATACATAGGAGCCCTTGGCTAACACTATCGTTTCACCAGAACCAACAGTGGAGGAGGAAGTCATCCAAGGGAAGGAAGGAGAAGCTAACATCCATGAGCCAACGATCAACCTGCTGTTACACAAGAACCAACAGTGGAGACAAAAGCCTACCCATGGAAAAATGATATACAAGAGTCTGTGGATAACACTGTTATTACACAAGAACTAACAATGGAAATGTAAGCTGACCAGGGAGATAAGTAAACTATGAAAAAATACACTGACGAAGCTACTGTTACAAAATAACCAGCAGCCGAGGTGGAATAGTTTCACCTTCAGAAGGTTGTTACACCTTCAATTGATAGTGCATGTGGGAGAACACTGGGTCCTGATGAAGGATGGTGTTTTGAGAAGATGTTATTGTTACCAGAACTGCAAAAATGGAAGTAGTAAGCGCTCTCTACAAGAGGGGGTGATCTCGCTCCAAGCTCACAAGAAGATGATGGATTCCCTTAGACACAAATGGCTAAAAGAAGAATGATAAAGAGAATGGGAAGCATGGAAGCACAAGGAAACTATAAAGAAGAAGGATAAACAGTTGTATCAGCTAAATCGACGGGTCTCGCACCTGATGAATGATAAGATTAAGCTCCATGACCTTGCCCTAAACCTGTTAGCATGTAGGCGGTCATCCTCGTCATATCCAGTGTTCCTATGGAAATGTTATTATTTATTTCAATTAAAAGCTATTTTGAGAATAGGTCCTACTTGGGTTCTTCAACACATACTTTTTTGGAGATTATTCGCTCCTGCGACTTTGATGACCAGATCTTGCTATGCGAGCTATTTTTACATTATATCATGTGTGAATATGTCAGCACGAAGATGGTAGCAAGTGTCTTCTCCTATATGGGAGATTTGTAGTTACAGTCTTTCCTTTCATTTATGAGGAATCATATTGAGTGGCATTTGGCCATGAAATCAGTAGAAGCCAGCGAGGAGAGAACATAATTGTGGGTCAGAGCTGAACTAGGGATGGTTTACGAACTTAGGCATGGGTTTAAGTTGTTCCTGAGCACTCTAGATATTAAAGAACAACTAGCCACATATAGAAAAAGGATCGTGAGAAGCTGCCTCAACCTGTATGCAAATATGAAAAGTCAAGCGCTAGAGGGATGTCTAAAGTGCACTGAGGCCTGTATCGTTAAGTTACAAGAAGGGGATCCTTTTGAGTATAGGAACTTTTTGGCTGTTGTTACATAGGTGCTCGAGTATGCTCGGGTTGTGCAGACATTGGGGGTGTTCTGGATTGGCCTCATATTCAAATTTCATTTGATTTGGTTACCAGTAGAGGAGTATCAGCCGGACTACCACCTATGTCACTATGAAGAGGAATCTTGGCCACGACAGTTGATGGCCATTCAAGGGTTTAGAGCTCTGGGCAAAGATACTATTGGTGCCTACAATTTCACAAACTTGCATTGGGGGTACAGTAGAAGGAGCTGAGACTCTACATGGGGACATGCAGTTGCTTCAGTCAGGGGTAGATGTTGGGTGTGTTTTTTTTACCTATTTTTTACACATTCTTTCCCCAATTTTGACCTTTTTGTCCTCCATACCTATGACTTTACATGATCAATTTCCTTGTTTTCTCACCTTTTTAACCTATTCTACTGTCATGTTACTTTGCTGTATTTTACCGAATAATATGAGGCTTTATTCATTTTTGTGGCTAATGGGGAGAGTATTGAAGAAGTATTTTGGGAAGCTCTTCTTCTTTTCAGGTGATGGATTGCGAGAACAAAGCTATGGAGCAGACATGTAACAGATTAACTGCAGAGAAGGGTAGAACGGTTCGTTGTTACACCCTAGATGTTGTCATAGGTTGTTGTTACACATTGGATGCTGTTATAGGTTGTTGTTACACATTAGATGTTGTTACACTATGTGTTGATACAAGAGTCCGCTGTCACGCCAAAAGTGTTGTCGCTAGTGATGCTGTGACATCCCGAACCACTATTCACTTGATGTTGTTGCACCGAAGCTAGAAAATGTGGGTACTATTCCACATAACCTCTGTCAGCAGTAGGGATTGTCAATTTTGGAAGCAATAAGACCCAAGCGGTTGCAATCCTAATTGATGTATATTTGTATTTAGAAATAGGTTGTAACTACTTTTATTTTTTATCAGCATAAGAATCGAGAGATGATTCTCATGACTGATCTGTTTTCTAATTTCGAGTTGTAATAACTATAAAGATTTTTCATGTACAAGGATATGACATATAAAAAAGTACTGCTACTCTGCTTCTGTCATTTTGAGTTTATTTTTGATACTAATCAGCACAGTGATGTTGTTACTGCTCTTTCGCTGATTCGTTAATTACTTTTGTGTTATTCCTACACTCTGTTGAGGAGGAATGGCCCTTCTCTTTGGCAGGGATTGCAGTGATAGAGGTAGTGTACATTTTAGTTTAGCTAATTGATTTATGGTTTTTCGTTGTTGTTGTACAAATCATGGATTACATTCGTTGTCGTTTCTATTTATATTATGTTGTTACACTGAGTTAATCAACATAATGGTAGTAACCAGCTGGAGTAGATATTAATTCCTATGTGGTGTGCCTTTACTTTGATAGTTGCGAAGCGTGATTTAATTATGTAGAGTGTTTTTATATCTACATGCATGGTTTGATTAAGCAATTTAGATCAACGACATATTTTACTGTATTCTGCACTTCTTATTCTTGGCTGTGGTGTATCGGCACAGACAGTGCAAACTCCATTGAAACAACAAGACCTACCTTGGGTTGACAATTAAATGTTGCAGTATCGGTCAATTAGGATTGATTAAAACAACACTACACTAATTCCCATGGTTCTTTGCTAATGAAACTAAGTTTCTTCCTCCTTAGCTCGATGTGAGTCTCATCATCCAACCTTTCCATCCCAACCCACTCCTTATGGAATGGTTTCTTTTCCCTATTCTTCTGAATGATGAGAGGTTTGGATGGGAATTTAGTTTTGGGTGTTGCATCTTTCATGCCTTGTGTCCTAGTGATGGAACCTTGTAAGGTGGTGGATTTGAATGCATTGACGTACCCAAGCAGTGGCTCAACTACACTGACTGTGAAGAGCATGATCAACGTTTGTTTATATATTGCTGTCACCATGAAAATCAACTATGCTAGCTCCCTAAAGTGTATCTCTGAATCTTTCTTGTCAAACCGATTTATCAATATTTGTGTGAAGTCCTCATAAGATTTGATGTTGAAATGTCCCAGGGTGACCAATCTGTGGTCCCATCACACATGCACTTCTCCTTCCAAATGTAGAGTGGCAAATTTTGATAGCCTTTGCTTCCAATATTGGGTTAAGTTGGAAGTACGTGTCTAACGTTTGTACCCAAGACCTTTCCAAGCCCTTGGATGACCCATTGAAAGAAGAAATGGGCAATTTCTTGACCTTGCACAGTAGATCATGATTATGTTAAATTCTCCTTGGCTTATTTCTATAATTAATGGTATTGAAATCATTAAATGCCATGGTTGCTTGAAGGTCCTCTCCTAGCGATGCATACTCCTGAAATATTATGAAAAATCCTCATTTTGTTTTGTGGTTTCTTAGTTTGATACCCCTGGCTATTTAGAAACTAGGGTAGTAGACACATAGGGTTCCTTCTACCGGTTCCCCCTATGTTATCTTGTGTAGATATGTTAAAGGAGTTGGGATTATGGCTTTTTCTTCCTTGGGAAAAACTCATGTTACCTCCATGACATCCATTAGTAGCAAGGTTACCTACATTGTTCAAAATTGCCACAAATTGGGTCATTCGTTGCTATCTTTTGGGCCATCTACTATTTCCCTTGTGTCAATAGTTGAGCTATTTTTTGTTTCCCTTAGGCTTATTGTTATTGCTCCCTTGTTAGCTCCTCTAAGATGTCAAAAGGGTTAGCTTATAGTGGTTGTTCTTCCTTGTCTGCCATGACTGAATTGTGGGTACCTTTCTTCTTATTGAATGTAATGCTTTCCTTGTCTTCTGAAGTATCCATAGTTCATATGCTCACAGGTTGGTAGAATGCACAACTTTGATTCCACTGTCATATTGCTTAAGGGAAAATTACTCTTAGGGTTGAAAACAACACATGACAAAATTATACTAGCATCACAATATTTCTTCTAATTTCAAACAAAGATGAAATTGAATGCACAATATTACGGACAAGTAGTTGATTTTACCAACAAATCGATAGTACATAGAAGGCTACCAATTTATAATCTCGCTCCTAGTGTTTTTAAACCAACAAACCTTGTTGTATAGTACTCATTAATTTATAAATAGTGGCAATATTTTATTGAATGCACTAGCAATATACACAAGGATTAATACATCAATTAATCCTATCAACAACACTCTACATTTGGCTAATTCAACACACAAATAACCAACTTACAAGATCATCAGTTTCCTTGCTACCTCAATAAACACCCTAGCAATACCCTTCACTACAAAAATTGCACCTCACTTCCCTAAGATACCATAAGATACTTTTGTTTCCTCGAGAGATGCTCTAAACGACCTTCACTACTACCTCCATGCTCCCAGAAATGCCCTAACAGGCCTCACTACTATCCACAGATGCCTTAATAGGCCTTGCTATCAGACTAGACTTCAAAAATGATTCAGCTTCCATAATTGAAACCTCAAAAAGGATTTGTTGCCACAATTGACACCTCAGCAAGAATTTGATGCCAAATTTGACCCTAAGAAAGGATCCAATGGACACCTTAGCAAGGATCCACTACCACAATTGGCCCTCAAAAAGGATCCACTGTCACAATTGACCCCTTAGCAAGGATCCACTGCCACAATTGACCCTAAAAAAGGATCCACTACCACCAATAAAGCTTCAAAGCTCATGGGCTACCACAGATTGCTTCAGACAATGTCTCAATGTGGCTTGCTACCCAAATCATACCACAGAATTGGTGTGTTGACATAAATTGCCTTAGATAATATCACAGCGGTGATCTACTGCCCAGATCATGCCACAAAATTAATGCGCTTCCATAGATTGCCTCAAATAATGTCATAGGGGTGATATGTTGCCCAGATCATGCCACTAAATTAATGTGCTACCACAAATTTCCTTAGTGTTGATGGTTGAAATTGTCCTCATCAAAATTTGGGAGACCACCCAGTCAAAGGCCCAAGTTAGACTCTTTTCTATGTGTTTTGGTGGTTCTGACTGGTTTTAAATTGGGTCTTGTTACTCGTACACAAATTGCTCCAGTGGATGGAGGCTTGAAAGATTGGAAATCTATGGGGAAAGGATGGGAATGGATTGGTAATGCTCAATGAAAACTATAAATTGAAATGTAAAATATACTATATTATATACTAATTTACCCTAAGTGCTGATACTCTATATGTGAAAAAAGAAAAGAAAAAGATAACTTATAACTGAAAATATAGATTTACAAGCCATATTGTTAATTAAAACAATATGAAATAAATTAATTCCTTTAAATAGTTAATTGAATTAATTTCATAAAAACATTCACACATGATTTTGTTCACTTATACTTGTAATTAATAGGCAACAACATATCACAAGTGACATTATTTCGATCAATCAACTATAAGCATAAGCAATAATACATATAAGAAAAGGTTCCAATTATAAATTGAAGAAAAACACAACAGATACAAGTACCAATTCTTTCTTGCTCCTTTGTAACATGGAATCTGCAAATGGTTTAGAGGTTATATTAAAGAAATAGCAAATTATAAAACTGTAACAAGGCATCTCTTGCAAAATTTCAAAAACCCCTAGTTTTGAGCTCGAGCATCCTTTAAATAGTTTTTCAAACAAAAGAGAGAATAGTTACAAGTCAAATATTCTCTCAACAAAATAAAAACAAACTAGAAGAAATTAGACATTAGTTACAGTTTGAAATGAAATATTCAACTTGAAGGGACAACTGCAGATGAGGAGCTAGTGAGCATTCACCGATGTTGATAAACTTCTAGAATATGTGCTAACTTGGGAGGGGAGAGAGGCCTTATGCCCATTTGACAACTTAATACTTGAGCTGGCAAAGATGGCAGTAATTGAGTTGCTTGTTTGATAATGACCTTGGTTACTTGAAGGCAACCATGTGATTTGATTAAGAATTCCCAGGTCAATTCAAAATCAACTTTTTTATAATTGCTCAATCCTTTTACTGAACTCTGCCTATTACTTTTTCAATTTACTTTTAATACATCTGCTTCTAGGAGAGCCTCTTCTAAATCACTTGATAGCATATTTTCTCATTGAGTGGCTGGATGATAGATTGGATAACTGAATTAGAAAGCCTTTTAACATCATTTACCAATTTCCCAACCAAGCATATCTTATCTTTCCAAATGTAAATCACTATTAACTTTTGCATTTTAATAATCCTCAGTAGGTTTGGGTATAACCTTTTAGGATCTTATTTCCATTGCAAAATCTCATTGAGCTTATGTTTGGTTTCATCATATTGGATTTCAATATCAATAACATCATCAACAAAAGAATTGATCATATTTTCTTGATCTTGTATCATGCTTAACTTGTGGTAGAGGAGTAGTTAATGATGTTGAAGCTGTTGGTTTAATTCATGAACTTCATGCTTGAATTTGACAAGATCCAAAGCGTTTGCCTCAATTTCATTTATCATCTCTTGTAATTCGCTTATCTTGTCATCTCATTGCTTAATTTCAGAATCACATTCTCCTCTAACCTGTGAAACCTAAGCATTCACTTGTGCTTGGACCTATGAGGATTCTTGTTCCAACTATTGTATTATTTCATCTTTTTCCTTGATAAATTCTTTCACTTTGGCTGCTTTATCTACACTAATAGTAGCATAAGCTTTTGCATATTGAGCCAATTCCTCAAGATCTTAATCAGGATCTGTTGATGTTCCTTTCTAGACTACTTCCAATGAGGGTTCTTCCACAACATGCTTGTTGTTAAGACCTATATCTCGACAACCTTCCTCATCTTCCTTCTTTTCTTTAAAACGACCTTATTTTGTGAGCTATAGAATACCTCTATTCGTGGAATTTCCTCGATGTTCAGCTGAATTGTAGTAGTTGGAGATGTTGGAATTGTCTCCATGCTAGGTTGAGAATTAATAGGTGTTTTAGCAAGAACACTTGGTTTTATAAGATTAGTCTTCAAGGAATTAGGAGAGACATATGTTGACAATGGTCTAAAAATGGTTGTAACACTTGTTTCAAACATTGCTATTTCTTTCATTGGTTTGACTAGTTCTGAAGTAATCTCTATAAATGTTTTCCAATCGTTAATGATATCGTTAAGCATCGGGTTTTATGAAGTAGTTTTTTCTAGAGAATCCATAGAAGAAATTTAAATAGGAGAGGTAATTTGAGGAGTGACCTCTTATGTTAAAGAACTAGCAGCTTTCTCTAATATATATTCTCCTTCAAATAGTTTGAGAAAATGAAAAGGCAAGGTACAGCTTCTAGAGTCTCTGAAAACTATAAAATGTTGATAGTTGTATGGGGATAATTTTTTGGATTGATTACATATAGATAAATAAGAAGAAACTCCACAAAATAATTCATCATAATGGTTGGTATCATGAACATATTTCCCAATATTCGCATCAATAGTTAAATTCTCGATCAACTTGGAAGGATCATGTGTCTTTGTAGCAATAGTAGCTAACTTCAACTCATATAAAGGCCACAGTTCCTTTTCAGCATGAGTATAATTTTGAAGGGTAAACAAACCAATATTTAAAGGGATTTTGGGCCAAAGTTTCTTGGAATCTTTCTTTAGTTCAAGGGTTATCCTTACTCCCACTGTTTGATCAACCACTTCCCTATAGAAGAGATTATTTAGAACATACAAGGTAAAACATGTGGTTTAGCATTACTTCCCCAAGCCCTAATATAGGTAAAAATTTATTTCGTGAACCAATCCCCAATTCTTAATAGAAAATCTATTGTGGATGTATACATCTTTAGGGGCTTGGAATTGAAAATATTTATTATAAATGGGAATCATAACAAGGTGTCAAATTCAGTAAAAATGATTAAAATAATTCTCTTCCCATAATATACTATTATAAATGTGGACGGGGAGAGGATCAACAAGTGTCCATTTCCAGCCCATAGCTGGAAAGTTTAAGGAGAAACATATGGTTTCCATTACAAAGGTAGACATATAAAAAGGAGGGTTATGGGTGACTGTCTTCTTGGAGTGGAAATGAAGGATATGATTTGCTAGATTGTCATATAAGATTTGGGCTTGATTAAAAATAAACTCATCAACAACCTTGTGAATAAGAGGGAACTAGTCTTTAAGGAACTATGAGACATTTTGACACTCAAATAACCTACATAGCATAGAGGCAACACAAAAAAAGAAGGATATTTTAAAGATTGTATGGAATAATTTCCAAATTCCTCCTCCTTATGTTTGTTAGGGTCTCTCATCTAATCTCTAATCAATCCAGGGAGCTATTTATCCTTACTGTTACATTATTCTTTCATAAAGCTCTCTACAAACTATGAATTATACATAAGTTGTAGCTCAGGCAACTAATACATATCATGGAGATGAGATGGATTGAATGAACTAATAATTGTCTCATGTCAGGAGACAGATTTCCTTTCAGTGATGTCCACATTCTCAACCACCCAACAAATCATATCAATATATGGTATAAGTCTCAGATGGGAAAAAAATTCTACGTAGGAAGGATTTAACAACGTCCTGAAGCATTACTTCTGAAGTTTTGTTGCCACCATGTTCTACAATTGCTACTATCAACTTTGAGTAGTCTCCAACTGGTAATTCTTCCTCCAATAACTTATACATCACATTTCAGGACAAAACTTTGAAATCCATTGTGCATACGATATCAAGAAATAGGAAAGAATCTATCAACTTTTCATTAATTATCTCCAGGAATGGCCCTATTGGTTGTTCAACCAATGTCTTCTTCTTTGGTTTCGCTACCCTGATAGTTGATATAAAGCTTATAGAGGTATTACGTTATTAAAAAGGAAATTTGGGGTTAAAGAGCTATTCAATTCACTCATTTATTACAATAAAACTTGTAAATTAATATAATTTCAAGCAACCATATAAACTTCAAACTTTGCATGCGAGAGTAAATAACATAAAAGGTGGTAAGTAGAAGATATCAATTATGGGCTTGTTTTCCTTCACCAGGTCAAAATGATAATCTCTCAAAACTAATTAGGAGAGACATATGTTGATAATTGTCCAAAAATGGTTGTAACACTTGTTTCAAACATTGCTATTTCTTTCACTGGTTTGATTGGTTCTGAAGTAATCTCTACAAATGCTTGCCAATTGTTAATGATATTGTTAAGCATTGGGTTTTATGAATTAGTTTGTTCTAGAGAATCCATAAAAGAAATTTAAATAGGAGAGGTAATTTGAGGAGTGACTTGTTGTGTTAAATAACTAGCAGCTTTCTCTGATATATCTTCTCCTTCTAGTAATTTGAGAAAATGAAAAGGTAAGGTAGACCTTCTAGAGTCTCTGAAAACTATAAAATGTTGATAGTTGTTTGGATTTATTACATATAGATAAATAAGAATAAGCTCCACAAAATAATTCATCATAATGGTTGGTCTCATGAACATATTTCCCGATATTTTCATCAATAGTTAGATTCTTAATCAACTTGGAAGGATCATGTTGCTTTGTAGCAATAATAGCTAACTTCAAATCATATAAAGGCCACAATTCCTTTTCAGCATGAGTATAATTTTGAAGGGTAAACAAACCAATCTGTAAAGGGAATTTGGGCCAAAGTTTCTTGGAATCTTTCTTTAGTTCAAGGGTTATCCTTACTCCGACTATTTGATGAACCATTTCCCTATATAAGAGATTATTTAGAACATATAGGGTAAAACATGTGGTTTAGCATTACTTCCCCAAACCCTAATATAGGTAAAAATTTATTTCGTGAACCAATCCCCAATTCTTAATAGACAATCTATTACAGATGTAGACATTCTTAGAGGCTTGGAGTTGAAAATGGATCGATAAATGGGAATCATAACAAGGTGACAAATTCAGTAAAAACGATTAAAATAATTATCTTCCCATAATATACTATGATAAATGTGGATGGGGAGAGGATCAACAAGTGTCCATTTCTAGCCCATAGTTGGAAAGTTTAAGGAGAAACATATGGTTTCCATTACAAAGGTAGAGATATAAAAAGGAGGGTTATGGCTGACCGTCTTCTTGGAGTGGAAATGAAGGATATGATTTGCTAGATTGTCATATGAGATTTGGGCTTGATTAAAAATAAACTCGTTAGCAACCTTGTGAATAAGAGGGACCTAGTCCTTAAGGAATTGCGAGACATTTTGATACTCAAATAACCTACATAACATAGAGGCAACATAAAAAAAGGAGAATTTAAAGATTGTATGGAATAATTTCCAAATTCCTCCTCCTTATGTTTGTTAGGGTCTCTCATCTAATCTCTAATCAATCTAGGGAGCTATTTATCCTTACTGTTACATTATTCTTTCATAAAGCTCTCTACAAACTAGGAATTATACACAAGTTGTAGCTCAGGTAACTAATACATATCATGGAGATGAGATGGATTGAATGATATAATAATTGTCTCATGTCAGGTGACGGATTTCGTTTCAGTGATGTCCATGTTCTCAACCACCCAACAAATCATATCAATATATGGTAGAAATCTTAGATGGGAAAAATTCTATGCATGAAGGATTTAACAACGTCTCGAAGCATTACTTCTGAAGTTTTGTCACCACCCTGTTATGCAATTGTTGTTATCAACTTCAAGTAGTCTTCAACTGGTAATTATTCCTCCAATAACTTATACATCACATTTCAGGCTGAAACTTTGAAATCCATTGTGCATACAATATCAAGAAAGAGGAAAGAATCTTTCAATTTTTCGTCAATTATCTCTAGGAATGGCACTATTGGTTGTTGAACCAATGTGTTCTTCTTTGGTTTCGCCACCTTGATAGTTGATATAAATCTTATAGAGGTATTATGTTATTACAAAGGAATTTTGGGGTTAAAGAGCGATTCAATTCATTGAGTTATTACAATAAAACTCGTAAATTAATATAATTGCAAGCAGTTGTTGGGTTGTGTTATATTCTTTCCACATAGTTAACAGGGGGTTTGAAGGGTACCCGTAACCCCACTTTATGGGGTCCGGGGCAGCGCCCCGAAAATTTTTGTTTTGGACCCTATGTTAGGTTGGGCGGACCCACCTATGGTTTTGTGCATGATTTTCGCACATGTTTTTTGGACGCGATGGTTTTCGGTCCATGGTATTGGATCGATGGTTTTTTGGTCCATGTATTGGACGTGATGGTTTTTCAGTACATGGTATTGGATGCTTCGGCATGTATAAATATATATTGTAACATTGAAAGGAAAATAATGAAAAATCAACAAGCTGGTAGTCTCGGTTTGGAGATCCAGTGGGAATTCTCTGTGTATATGTGTTTTATGGGTTATGCTCTCGCATTTTTATTTTCTTGTGATTTAGAATTCGTATGCAGGTAATTTCTGTACGGGGTTAAAACCTACATTTGGTATCGGAGCTGTTTTTGGCTTCAAGGGGACGCCTTTGTTGCTGAGGGGTTTCGCTCGGGCCTGTGGTAGACCCTGTTCAGTGGGAGATCTGCGAGATCGATTCTGGTGGTGAAAGAAGATGGTGAGCAGCGAAAAGATAGAGATTGAGAAGTTCAATGGTCAGAGTTTTGAGTTGTGGAAACTCAAGATGGAGGATCTGTTGGTGGATAAAGATCAGTGGATCGTGGTATATCCGGGTACTAAACCAACGGGAGTGACCGATGAAGAATGGAAGAAGTTGGATCGGAAGGCAAGAGCACAATACGATTGTGTGTCTCAAATTCAATATTGCTGAATGTATCAGGGGAAGCTATGGCGAAGGCTCTATGGGACAAGTTAGGGACTTTGTACCAATCTAAGTCTCTGGTGAATAAACTGTTCCTGCGGAAAAAGCTGTATAACCTGAGGATGAAAGATGGAGACTCGGTGACAGAGCATCTGAATGAGTTTAATACTGTGGTAAGTCAGTTATCATCTGTTGATATTAAAATTTCAGATGAAGATAAGTGCATCAGTTTGTTTTGTTCTCTACTAGATTCGTGGATAGTCTGGTTATTGCAATAGGTAGCAATGCAACTGCTTTGCAGTTTGATGAAATAGTCTCAGCCTTGCTGACGGAGGAGATGAGACGGAAAAATATGGACAACTAGAATGGTGATGCCTTGTCTGTACGTGGACGGTCCCAAAACAGAAACAAAAATAAGTCATCGAGTGGGATATCTAAATCTAGAGGGAGATCTAAATCTCTAGGAAAACCTATAAAGGTGGTGCGCTGGAAATGCGGAAAAGAAGGGCACTTCAGAAGGGATTGTAAATCTAAAGCTCCTGATAAAGGAAAGGGATTTGATGATGCTCCTTCTGTTGAGGCGAAAACCACCTTAGATGAAGGTGGGGATGTGTACTTGGCTTCTTCAAGTACACATGTAGATCATGAGGCATGGTTGATTGACTCAGGTGCATCCTTTCACTTCACTCCCCATAGAGAGTGGTTCTGCGAGTATGAGAAATACGATGGTGGTGATGTCTTCATAGGAGATGATAGGAAGGTTAGAATAATTGGTCACGGAAAAATAAAGTTGAAGTTGTAAGGTGGAAGTGTTAGAACCCTTCTGGGTGTTCTGCATATTCCCGCATTAGCCAGAAATCATATTTCTGTAAGCAAGTGGGATGATGCAGGTGTAAAGACAATGTTTGAGAAGGATACCTGCAAGATGGTTCGAGGAGCACTAGTATTGATGCGGGAAGTTCAGATTGGAACTCTGTACAAGCTGCAAGGTAGCACTGTTGTTGACGGGTGCAATAGTTCTATGGTTCTTGAAAATGGAGCAGAAAATCTAGTGGTCTTTGGAGAGAAGACCATGTTGTAGCATCAAAGGCTTGGACATATTGGAGA
>APFE030429246.1:0-15371 GCA_000404065.3 Pinus taeda
GATGCAATACATACCTTTTGTAACAGTGGTACACCATGTAGATCAAAATATTGCTCCATCTAACGTATCCAATTTACCAGATCATTGCCATCAAACTTCCTCATCTTGCTTTTTCTTGGTTTTAGGAGCTCGATCTTGAAATGACTGTAACTCTGTACTTTCAGGTCTTTAAGTTCTGAAACTACAATCTGTAGTATTCCTCTGCGTCCTCTTTCCAATGCTACTAGTCTGACCCCAATTGGATTCTCCAATGAAGAGTTATGCCAAATATCCCACAATGACCTGATTATAGACTAGTTCAATAGAGCGAACTTGTATGATGTGCCACGAGTCATTGTTTCAACCTTTAGCTCTGAAACATATATATAAGAAACTACAGTCTGTCCTCTTTCTTCACCTTCTTATGAAATTTCAATCCAATGCTCAGAGAAAAAGTTATGACGATTTTCCCCAGGTCACCTATTTGGAATGTAATTTAGGAGTCTGCAAAAAGCCCGACTTCCTCAGATCGTATCTCCGAAAATATAGCACAAAAAGTTCTGAAACTCGGACCCTCTTCTCAAATGGGTTTTTGTTTCAACTTCGGAAACGTCGCAGAAAAAAAGTTATAGCGAAAATTCCATGATGACCTGTTTGGAGCAGCAAAACCCTAGAATCCAAAGCTCTAATACCAAATGTTATGAAACCAGCTCACGAAAAGATAGAAAAGATAGATCAACGCCTTATAATTTAGCCTCTTTGAGGGGGAAACCTCCTCTACATTACATAAATGAACAATTCTTGGATGATTCAAATGAAAATACCTCCTCTCTCTATATATAGGAGTCTAAGGGGTCATAACATAATCAGAGCCTACATAACAATAATATGTAAGGGCACAATAATAATAATAGTGGGCTTCTATGGGGAACAATAGTAACAATATGGGCACTACATGGGTACATAAATATAATAAGTGGGTTGTACAAATAACAATAAGGGGTTACTCTAGTAGTATAGCGGCCTAACATGCCCCTCTCCTTCAAAAAGTGTTGTCCTCAACGCTTGAGTAGTGCTTGATGCTTCTGTATAAAATTGTTGTCCTCCCCATGTGGAATCTTCAGTGGGTAAATTCTTCCACTTGATGAGATACTCTGAAATCGATCGATTTCGTAGCTGTTGGGTTCTTGTTTCTGTGACTGCTCCAAGTTCCAATATGGTTTTTCCTTCCTCTTCAATTTCTGGCAATATTGTTTGAATTGGGATCTTTTGCAACTTTTGAATAAGTGGCCATACTTCTTCATCCTTCTTCCATTCATCTCTTGCTTCGTTTATCCAATCTGTTTGGATAATAGAAATGGCACAAAACAATGCTTCCACATCCTCATCCTTGAAGATTCTTTCCATTCGGTAAGGTCGCCATTTTTTAAGTGCATGTAGTATTGCCAACATTTCCTTCTCATAAATAGCTTGCTTGAGACGTAGCAGTAAAAATACCCAATCACCTACATCAAAAAAAAATTCACTATGATGTTGATCTACCTGTTGTTTCATTTGATTTTTCACCAAAGTGGCGTTATCCTTTAAAAGTTGGAGAACTTGTTGTTGATGCTCGATGTGATCTTTCACTGCTTGAACCTTTTTCTTCTTGATATGTCCTTCTATCTCTAGATTTTGGGGAGTGGTAATTTCTTCCAATCCTTTACAAGATATGGGCGGATTCATTTCTTGATGCTCGATGTGATCTTTCACTTCTTGAACATTTTTCTTCTTGATATGTCCTTCTATCTTGATAGTTCGAGGAGTGGTAATTCGACCAATGAATTACAAGATATGGTGGATTCATTTCTTCTTTCTTGATGTGATCTTTCACTTCTTGCACCTTTTTCTTCTTGATATGTCCTTCTATCTTGAGAGTTTGAGGAGTGGTAATTCTTGCCAATGCCTTACAAGATATGGTCTGATTCATTTCTTCTTTCTCTGGGGTGGGGTCCTGGCGTGTATCCTCTTCTTCTGATGTTTCTTGATCCTTTTCTTCCTCCTCTTCATAATCTATGTAAAATAATTTCTTCTCAACACACTTATGACCTTTAGTGCATTTGCTATCACAATTGTAACAAAGCCCTTTTTCTCTTTTTTCTTCCAATTGTTGTGGTGTAACCCTTGTAGGTTGTGGAAAGCTAGGAGAAACAACACTTCCATCTTTATAGTTGTGAGGGGCAGACTTCCTTGTTGCCATAGTTTTACTTTCCAATATGTGACAAAGCCCTTTTACTATTTCCAATTGTTGTGGTGTTGCTCTAAAGAAGGTGTTGCTCCTTGTATCCTCATAATGTGCTATCATTTCTTCCGTGAAAATTGACCATGTAACAAGTTATTTACGAGAACAAAACCATTTATACCATAAAAATTGATTCAGTTCTAAATATGAAGATGCAATACATACCTTTTGTAATAGTGGTACACCATGTAGATCAAAATATTGCTCCATCTGACGTATCCAATTTACCAAATCCTTGCCATCAAACTTCCTCATCTTGCTTTTTCTTGGTTTTAGGAGCTCGATCTTGAAATGACTGTAACTCTGTACTTTCAGATCTTTAAGTTCTGAAACTATGATCTGTAGTAGTCCTCTGTGTCCTCTTTCCAATGCCACTAGTCTAACCCCAATTGGATTCTCCAATGAAGAGTTATGCCAAATCTCCCACAGTGACCTGATTATAGACTAGTTCAATTGAGCGAACTTGTACGATGTGCCACGAGTCACTGTTTCAACCTTTAGCTCTGAAAAATATATAGAAGAAACTACAGTCTGTCCTCTTTCTGCACCTTCTTACGAAATTTCAATCCAATGCTCAGAGAAAAAGTTATGGCGATTTTCCCCAAGTCATCTATTTGGAATGTAATTTAGGAGTCTGCAAAAAGCCCGACTTCCTCAGATCGTATCTCCACAAATATAGTGCAAAAAGCTCTGAAATTAGGACCCGAGATTTAGCGCGATGTCTTCTTAAATGGGTTTTTTTTTCAACTTCGGAAACATCGCAGAAAAAAAGTTATAGTGAAAATTCCACGATGGCCTGTTTGGAGCAGCGAAACCCTAGAATCCAAAGCTCTAATACCAAATGTTATGAAACCAGCTCAAGAAAAGATAGAAAAGATAGATCAACGCCTTAGAATTCAGCCTCTTTGAGGGGGAAACCTCCTTTACATTACATAAATGAACAATTCTCGGATGATTCAAATGAAAATACCTCCTCTCTATATATATAGTAGTGTATGGGGTCATAACATAATCAAAGCCTACATAACAATAATATGTAAGGGCACAATAATAATAATAGTGGGCTTGTATGGGGCACCATAGTAACAATATGGGAACTACATGGGTACATCAATATAATAAGTGGGTTGTACAAATAACAATAAGGGGTTACTCTAGTAGTATAGCGGCCTAACAACATCCTACATGGCCTTCCATATAGAGATTGATAAGGAGGCATCCCGATTGAACTGTGGTAATTGTTATTATAGGTAAACTCTACCAATGGTAAGTACCTTTCCCACTGAGTCTGATTATCCCTGATGTACATCCTAAGCATGTCCTCCAGAACATGATTTACTCTTTCAATCTGCCCATCTATTTATGGATGATATGCAGTGCTTAGGTTCAATTGAGTCCCTAGCATTGACTGCAAACTTGTCCAAAACCTATATGTAAATTGGGAGTCTCTATCAGAAATGATCCCTATGGGCAAACTGTGTAGTCGAATAACTTCATTTACAAACACTCACACCACATATGTAACATCATAAGTGTCTCTTACTGGGATGAAATGGGCACTTTTGGTCAATTTATCAACTATAACCAATATAGCATTGTGCCTCTATGAAGTGAGTGGCAAACCCACCACAAAATCCATGGAAATTACCTCCCATTTAGATGTAGGGACGTCATGTAGTTGTAGGAGTCCTGCTGGATAGCGATGATCAGCCTTCACTCGTTGACATTCAAGACATTTGGCGACAAACTGGACTATGTCGTGCTTCATGCCTACCCAAAAGAAGAGTTTCTTTGTGTCTACGTACATCTTCTTTACCCCAGGATGTGCACAATAGAGTGCTCTACGAGATTCTTCAAGGATGGTTTTTCTTACCCCCCCTTCCTTAGGTACGTACATTCTCCCTTGGAATCTCAATAGCCCATCTGGTTCAAGGACATATCCCTCAAACTTTGGTTCTATCTGTTTCCCATTCTGGATGGCTGAGATGACTTTTAGATACCATCTTCAAAGAGTTTCTCCAATACACTCTCCCTTAAATTTACCTTTAAGGCTACTAGGGAGAAGGTTCGTGGCCTCCTACTTAGTGCATCTTCCACTATGTTCTCCTTTCCCTTAATGTATGAGATTTCAAAATCATACTCACTCATGAATTTGCTCAACCGCCTTTGTCTGGCGTTCAAATCCCTTTGAGTGAAGAGATGCTTCAGGCTTTGATGATCTGTTCTTAACTCAAATCTTCTCCCAATGAGGTAGTGTCTCCACAACTTCAAGGCTAACATTACTGTTGTGAATTCTAAGTCATGGGTTGCATGTAACTCTTCTTGTTTCTTCAATTTTCTAGATGTGTAAGCTATTACTCCGCCTTCTTGTATCAATACTATACCCAATCCTTGTGCCAAAGCATCGATTCATATAGTGAAGTGTTTTCCCATGTCTGGTACTTGAAGGATCAGTGCACTAGTTAGTAACCTTTTTAGTTCTGTGAATGCAGTGTCACATTCATTTGTCCATTCATACCTGACCCCCTTTCTTTGTAATGTGGTTATGGGTTTTGCAATCTTTGAAAACCCTTCCACAAACCTGTGATAATAACCCGCTAGCTCCATAAAACTACATACCTCATGGGCATTTTTTGGTACTGGCCAATCCATTATGGCCTTCACCTTTTCCGGGTCAACTGTTACAAGAAAAATTGTCACCATGACTTTCTATAGTCAATATGAGTCTATCACCACTCATACATACCTCCTTTGCAAGTCCTAAACCTTAGCTCTGCATATCAAGCTTTGAAAATGAGAGAAAGTCCTTAAAAATCTTTAAAACTCTGGTTGCGCACTTTCTCTTAGCCTTACCTGCGGTGCCGCACTCACTGGTCATGTCCCCTACACACCTGACCGCTCTGTGTCTGCATATATGAGTGCGAACCCACGTAAAAGTGAAAAGGCGCAAGTTTATTCTTGAAAACTCACTTTGAATCAATTCTGGAAGCTTCTAGAGGGAATCTTGCGCTGGCAAGTTCGCTCCTTGAGGGTGCATGCATCCCATTCCTTAAAGAGCTAACCCCTTGATGTGAGGAGCTTATCCCCTTGAAGGAGGACTCTATCCCTTCAATGGTGGACCTGTGACCTCCTTCCCTTGCACTATTAAATGAAACTTTGGGCTGGTTACTTAAAAGGTTGAAAGCTGAATATTTTTAGGGTAAATGCTGCTGGAACTTAGTCTTCCTAATTGAGCTTTTGAGAGAAAAGATCACATACCTTTGATCTCATTTGGGAAAGAGTGAGGCTTGTCAAAGTAGAGGAGATTCCTGCCTAGATCTTGGGAAGAGCTTGTACAACATTAAGGCACCAAGGTTGTAAAGTTCTTCTTTCTCAAAGTTAATACAATCAAGTTTATTTTTCTCAATAAGCTGTGTTTAATGGTTTATTTCATAGACTCCTTGATCACTATGATGAACATGATGTATTATATTAGCTATGCAGGTGTTCTTTGATGTGTGCTTGTTTGTGTTTGCAGGTTATTAAAAGGATACTCTCTGAAGCTGTTGGAGCAAGGCTACCACAAACTAGCGTTGGACTTGAGGTAGGGTCTAAAACACCTCTTCATTTGTATTAATGAATCGAAATATGTTTAGAGAAAAGTAGATTTGATTTTCCTGCTTGTTGCTAGATATCAATTGATACTAGGGAGATCGGTCTTGTCCGCAAGAACGATTTATCCGCTTAAAAAATTGGCAAATCCACTGGAGATGGGATTTGATTGTTTAATTTTCCTTGATCTTTGATCCAAGAAACTTGATTTTTTGTTTCTGGTTTTTACTTGATGTGTGTGGGATTGGGTAGTTTGTCAGTATTTGATTGATTTTTAGTTTTTATAAAAAAATTACGATGACCGCACGTTCTGTTTAAGTTACAGTGCGGACCTGACCGCACTGTTACTTTACTGCACAGAGCGGTACCGCACCTGGTTTCACTGGGGGCCTGCGGACCCTGTCAAAATTTTTGAAAATCTTGAAATTTTTTCGTCCATTTTAGTTTAGATCTTTTTTGTTACTTTTATCCTCTGCCCAAACCTACATATATCCTGTTAAAAGTCTCTCATAAGCGAGTTCCATCGGTTTTGTGGTTTGAATGAATTTCTAGAAGTTTTTGCATGCTTGGTTTGGTCTTCACTCAGTATTTGTAGTGACTTGAAGCTTAGAAGCCTAAGAAACCTTAGATCACCCTGGAACCTTTTGTCTTCTTGATAACTCTGACTGGTTAGTGAGATCTTCCTTTGGTGAGAAATCAATTTTGTTTCTCTTTGCAAAACTTTGAATGAACTTGGTCAAGTTGTGAATTTCATTTGTTATAAAAACATCGCTGGATGTTTTTAGTTGATTTGTCTTGTTGAACGAATTGATCCTTAGTTTGCTGAATAACTAAAGGAAAACATCCTCAAAAAACATCTGAAGCTTTTATTTCGATTAGTTTTAAGAATTTAGATCTCAAGATAAGATTTTTTATAGTTTTGAGTGTGTTGTCTTGAAATTTTAGTTTCTCTTTCGAAAAATTGTTTTTCTAGTTTTGAGTGTCGAAACGAAAAGGGATTTATTTCATGAGCATAATTAGTAGCTTCGTTTAAGTGTTTTGAAAAAGACAAAAACAAACAAAAGTTTTTCTTTTCTTTTTTATGTTAAAGGAAAATTTTGTTTTCAAGAATTGCATTCTCAACTCTTCCTTTAGCTAGAGATTCATTGAAAAGGAAAATAATTGATCATATTAGGTACATTTTTTAGCGTTTTGGAGTCGAGTCTTCACACCAAAAAGTTTCATCTCCATACCTTTTGACTTAAGAAACAACCAATAAAATTAACGCTCAATTAAAATTCATCTAGCAATCTTTTTATTTTTAGGGCTCTTATTCACCAACATATCTTAGGCTAGTATCTTGGAGTAGGGAGTAATTAACTCTCTAAGATAGTTAAAATAAACCAGTAGTCGATCTTGCGGTAGGAAGAAAATCCAATTGTTACATCTATGCTCTAGGAAAGCTCCTCTTAAAGGCGAAGCACGAGATCATATATGAACCAGTGGGGTAATCAATCCTTCCTCATTGGGAATGATAGAAGATATTCACGTATTAAAAACAGTAAACCTAAAATTGACCATTGTCGAGGAGCCTGGGGTCACTTGTTGGTAAACCTTGGATTATGTCAAGGATCCTTCAAGCGGATTGAGCTTGTTACTCTGCCCTTGCATGTGTATCGGATCATAGACTGTTCCCCCAGGTATATTTGTTTCTGTTGATAACCTTAGTGGCTATAATCTTTAGGATTCTTCCTGAGGTGACGGTGGAGGGAAGATCCCACTGTACCTGGAACATACGTCGACTAGACTCACTTGGACTCTCTGGGGGTTATCTTCACTCGAGACGGTTTTGTGGAGAAACTTGTGCCAGTCTATTTTATTAAACAGGTTGTCGGGGTAACTGTTCCAACCGCCATTCTGTATTGAATTCTGCAAGGTTGGATTTCATCACCAACTAGTGTTTTCGATACGGAAAAATATTGTTTGTGTGTGGTTTGAACTCTTAGATTGTTAGGTGTGTGATTCAATTGTTTGTTTCTTTAGAGACTTTAGGTGGTTTTCTTGAGATTTTCTTTGTTTTCATGTGAAGTAATTAATTAATTAATCGTGGCTGAATTACCGAGACAATCCCGTAGACTTTGGGGGCAGCCTCCCGAATATATGCCAAGTCAGCCTGAAGGGCTAAAAGCTCTTGTCACACCTAGTGAAAGTAGAGTTGGGTCACCAGAGGCCGGAGAATCATCTTTGGTTATTCATCCTGATTATCACGTTCCAGCAACAGAGTCTATTTCTAAACCGTTTTCATTTTCCAATCTTACTGGTAGTTTTTCTTCTACTGGTGAACTCGTTGAGGAACTTGAAATTTATAAACCTGAAACTGAACTTGCTGCTACTCCATCCTCAGGATTTGCTTCTCCAGTTTCTAGTGCTCCTGGTTCCCCAGGGTAGGAAGTGTCATTACCCAAAATCTTCCGACGAGACTTATTTCTATTGAAGAACTTATTATTCTGGACGAGGATGTAACTCCCCTTGAAAATCAACCGACTATAGAACTTAGGGAGCGTGAATCTATTTTTTACAGTCCTTTTCGAAGTGACGCTTGGTATGTATCTTTGACAAACTTTTTAGAAAATCTGGGTCTCGCTGCGTCACCACCTCGTATTCCTTTCATCCAACGCCCAGAGGTTATTATCCTCCTTCGAATATGTCAAACCGGTCGTCCATGTTTTCTCAAAATCCAGAAACATTTTTATATGGCGGTCCTTCTGTTCCGTCTAGGTATCAGTCAGTTTCTGGTACTTTTTCAGGAGCATCTCCTCAACCCATCGAACATGGGGTATCAACTCGTCATAACGGAACTCCACCGTTGAGTGTAGAAGAAATCCTTATGATGCCTGGTGTTATTCCCAATTCGCAACCTCAAGGTAGTCAGAATCCACCTGGGGGGCAACCTCAAGGTAATCCGTTCTCGCCTGGGGGGCAACCTTAGGGCAGTCAAATACCGCCTGGGGGGCAACCTCAAGGCAGTCAAATTCCGCCTGGGGGGCAACCTCAAGGTCAGTACATACCTCAGGGTCAGTACATGCCTCAAGGTCAAACCCAGACTCAATATATGTCTCAAGGTCAACCTCAGACTTAGTATGTGCCTCAAGGTCAACCCCAATATCAATATATACCTCAAGGTCAACCCCAGTATCAATACCTGCCTCAAGGTTATCAACCTCAAGGTCAGTACCAATCTCAAGGTTTCCAACCACCTTCTGGTCAATCTTTTGTTCAAGGAACTAGAAATTATCAGTCTTACACTCAACCTGGTTATGGTCCTCAATATGCTCAACCTGTTATGGGCCCTTACCCTGGAATGAATATGGTGTGGGATCCATCTGAAACTCAACAGATTTTGCAACCCAATGTGCAGTTGTCATCTTAACCTAGACAACCCATGGTTTCTGGTTCAACCCAGCAACCCGTCCAGTCTACTATCCAAACCTCTGCACTTGGTGTAGTTCATCAACCTGGGCCTAGTTCGCCTAGAACTCCACCTCAATCAACTGCTGCAAATACTTCAGCTTCTGTTCAATCTACCCCACCTACTTCTGGAGTATCGATAGCTTCGGTTTCTACTGTTCCTGTATCAACTCCTCATACCTCTGTACCCCAGTCTCGACCTACAATCCGGACTTCAGTTCAGATGCCTGTAGGACAACCTGGTCGAAGTACACTTGTCACAAGTCAACCTCAATTTACTTATCAATTGTACCAAGGACAATATCAATACGATCCCGCTGTACAAACCCCACTTTATCAGTATTAACCATACCCTGGGTATACATATCAACAACCGCAACCTCAACCACCCCAATTTGGTCCGATTAATCCTAGTTTTTCGGGAGGATATAATATTCCGAATGCGAATCCAATTCCAGATTATCCTGGGTATTCTCCTCCTGGAGCTAGTCTTGTGTCCCAAAGTTTTCGAGATCCTAACCGTCAGTTACCGTTCATCGCAACTTTGGATTTACCCGACTTGTCGCGCCTTACGAAAATTATCTTCCATACTAGCCGCCAATGCCTAATAAGTTTCCTAGTGATATTCCCAAGTTTGAAGGAAAACCTAGAGAGGATCTGTCGAACCATGTGATGACCTATCACCTCTGGTGTGGATCAAATTCCATTAGATGATTCCATTCGTTTAAAGATTTTTCAACGCACTCTAATTGGTCGCGCAGCTAAGTGGTACATTGAATTGCCACAAAGCCCTTTTTATAATTTTAGTCAGTTAGCTACTTCGTTCTTAACTCATTTTCAGTTGACTGTCAGATATGACAACGGCACGGAATTATTAACTTCATTAAAACAGTCAACATCTACATATATTTCAAACCATATTCATGAATGGCGACGTCGACGACATTTAGTGAAAGTTTATATCCCGGATCAAATTTTGGCAGAATGCTTTGTTAAATCCTTATTACCAAAAATCACTGAGGATGTGGCTAAGGCAGGAGTCATTACTGAAGAGCAAGTAATTGCTCAAGCTCAGTATCTTGACTTAGTTTATACGCAGTCGGGTACTTTACACGAAAAAATCCCTGATCTTCCCAAGCAAAATCAAATCACTGCAACTCCTTCAGGGTCTCATGCCGCTGATGGTATGATTGGTACAATTAACACCAAAAGTAGGAAGAAATATGCAAAGAATTCTTCTCCTATTATAACTTTACCAGATTCCCCGACAGGAGAAGCTTCCGCTGAAGTTCCTACCGATATTCATGTTGTAGAATCTTCTACGGCTAAATCCAAATCCGACGGTAAAAAGAAAGGGAAGAAGAAAAATAAACAAAACACAAAAGAGAAACAAAAAAAAACTGAATCTACTGACGAGAAACATAAACCTCGCTATCCTTGTCTCATCTGTGATGAGGAGGATTTTACAAGAGATTGTCCACATCGACCTGAGGTTTCAAAAATCGTCAAAGGTTCTCAAACGCTTGTTGTCTTGAAGGATCCTTTTCCCACTCAAGATAGTAAGATGATAGGTTCTTCCTCAAATGCCTCAGAAGAACCAATTATGATGATGTCCCATGTCAAGATTGCGACGCGATTGCAAGATTATGGCAGTAAGAATCCTGTCGGTGGTAAGGAACCAGAATCTTCTAGTTCAAGCCCATCAACTTCAACTCCTCCTGGTTCCGATCCCCTACAAATCGAGAAACCTAATCCAGACTTAGTAATCAAACCACCTGCTAAAGGTATACTTCGGAAGTCACCTTTCAATCCACATGTGAGAGCTGCTCAGAACTATAACATTGTTGAATATTTAGCTATATCTCCTTCAGCAATGTCGGCTTTGGAAGTGCTGGAATCATGTCCAGCACAGCGTAAATTTATTTTGTCTGCTATAGGAGCCCTTGATCTCCAAGATTCCAACCTTATAATCTTCAATTTAGAAAATAGTACACCTCATTTACCTCATCAAATGGCTTTCCAGATCCCAGTGTTAGTCAAAAATAGGCCTTGCTTTCAGACTGTGATTGATGAGGGAGCTTCAACATGTATTATGTCGATTTCGTGTTGGAAATCTCTTGGTTCTCTGACACTTAACCAATCCCCGATGATTTTGAAGGCTTTTGATGGCCGAGGGTTTCATCCTTATGGCATTCTGCAGGATTTACCTATAGGGGTAGAAGGCAAAACTATTAATCTAGATGTGGAGGTGGTTGATGCCCCTCTAGATTACAACCTTCTTTTGGGTTGCAGTTGGTCTTACGTGATGACTGTTGTTGTTTCATCGGTCTTTCGGCTCATAGAATTCCCTTATAATGGAAAGATCGTTACAATAGATCAGTTGACTTACTTTTCATCCGACCCAGCCTCTTCTAAGAGTATTCAACATGTCGTTAAAACAACTATCCCTTACAAGGATGTTGGGGTGGGATCAGTCAAAGATTCTAGTTTACTGGGAACTTTTTCCTTTCCTCCTCCAAACGTATCGCCTCCTTTTGCAACCATTCATATGATTTCATCAGACACTATTGTTCTTGATGATCCTTGGATCGTTCCTTCCGATTCTGAGGTGGACTCATTTGGTGATTCCATGCCGTTGAGTCCATTTGAAGTTGCATATCAGGCGGTACAGTCGTTTTCCGACTCTAGTTCAACTGAAATCGCTCCAATGAATGTGGTCAATGAGGAATCACTTTCAATCTCAACCTCAGATTCAACAACCTTTTCTGAAACTGTTCATACTGATGAGCAGATTCGTGAGATTTTATCTGTTGATGATTTACCATGGGAAGATATCCATCATCGATCTTCGTTTTTACCTGATCTTGATCATTTTGAAAATGATTTCTCCTCTATTACCACTGATTATGTCAAGGAACCACAGAATCCATTGAAACATTCTGATTCTGACTTGAATTTGGGAAACATTTCTCGAACCATTCCTATTGACATTCCAGTGAAGCCCGGAATTATTGAAAACATTCATATAGGTGCTTCTTGTACGGACGAGGAAGTCCAAACTTATAAAGCCCTATTTCAAGAATTATGTGATGTGTTTGTCTGGTCATACAAAGAAATGCCAGGAATCGATCCATCAATTGTTGTCCATGAAATCAAAACTTACCCGGATGCTAAACCCGTCTGACAACGTTTGCATTAGATTCACCCACGAAAAGTTCTTGCTATTAATGCTGAAGTTGAGAAATTACTTAAAGCGGGTTTTATATATTTGATCCCTTTAACAGATTGGGTATCGAATATTGTTCATGTTAACAAAAAGAAAGGAACGATACGAATATGTATTGATTATAGGGATTTTAATCGAGCTTGTCCAAAGGACAATTATCCAACTCCCTATATCGATCAAATAATTGATGATTGTGCCAGTAGTGAAATTTTCTCCTTTATGGATGGATTTTTTTGTTACAATCAAATTAACATACTCCCTACTGATCAACCAAAAACAACTTTCATTTGTCCATGGGGGACCTTTGCTTATTGAAAATTACCTTTTGGGTTGAAGAACGTCGGAGCAACTTTTCAAAGGGCTATGTCTTACGCATTTCACGACATCAAGCACATTGTGCAGCCTTATCTCGATGATTTACCTGCTCATTCATTACATAGAGCCAATCATCTCACTCATTTACGAGCCATCTTTATGACATATAGGCATTATTGAATAAGGTTGAATCCACATAAATGTGTTTTCTATATAGAAACGGGTCGCTTACTGGGATTTGTTGTTTCAAAAGCTGGCATTGGTGACGATCCCTCGAAGGTTGAAGCCATTGTTAAATTACCTCCACCTTCGACTCTTCGCCAACTCCAAAGTTTGCAAGGGAAAGCAAACTTCTTACATCGATTCATTCCTAACTACGTCGAGATAACAAAAGGTTTTACCAGGTTGTTGAAATAGAATACTCCATTCTTTTGGGATGAGATAGCTCAGAAATCTTTTGATGCACTTAAACACGCGTTGACCCATGCACCGTTTTTGCATCCTCCCAACTACAGCCAGGATTACTTTTGTACCTCGCCGCTTCTCATTCCACCATTGGAATGGTTTTAGTTCAGGAAGATGAATTCAATGCTGAGCATGTGATTTCTTATCTTAGTCAAACTTTGAATCTGACTGAGCTTAAGTATTCACTTGTGGAGAAATTGGCTCTGGAAGCTGTTCAAGTTGTCCAGTGTTTTCGTCATTACATTCTACTATGCAAAACCACAGTACTTTCTGACTGTAACCCTATGACGTATATTTTGAGTAAAAAATTGCTAGGGGGCAAGTATTCCAAATGGATTGTTATCCTGCAGGAATTTGACCTGGAATTTGAAAAATCCAAGTTAAAGGAGTCTTTGGTTTTCGCAGAGTTGATGTGTGACTTCCCTCGTACTGATACCGAAACTGTGGCAAAAGAATCCCTTGCGGATGAATCTTTGTTTCTTATTAGTACTCTTGATCCATGGTATAGGGATATAATTTTCTATCTCCAAACCCAATATTTTCGGCCTGAAATTTCACAATCTCAATGAAATAAAATCCGTTTCCAATCCCAACCATACAAAATTATTGGAGATACACTCTATCGTTGTGGGGTGGATTCTTTTTTTCATCGTTGTTTAACTCACGAGGAAGTTGACAAGGTTCTGAATGACTGTCACTCTGGAACGTGTGGCGGTCATATGTCTAGGTATGCCACAGCCCAAAAGATATTGCGCGCTGGTTATTTTTGGCCATCCTTATTTAAAGATTGTATCAATGCAGTCCAGAAATGCCACAATTGCCAAATTTTTGATCGAAAGATGCGTGCTCCTCCTGCTTCTCTACACCCTATAATTGTCGTTGGTTCCTTCGCAAAATGGGGTATCGATTTTATTACATGTAACCCTCACTCGACCGGGGAGCATGCGTATATCATCCTTACGGTAGATTATTTTACCAAGTGGGCCGAGGCGATGCCTACATTTTCGGCAGGCGGCAAAACTGCTGCTATTTTCATTTTCAATCATATAATTGCTAGGTTCGGTGTTCCTCAAGCGATTATCACTGATCATGGGAGCCATTTCCGAAACATCATGATGATAGAGCTAGCAGATCAACTTGGCCTGCGTCACGATAGCTCTACTCCATATTACCCACAGGCTAATGGTCTGGTTGAGGCAATCAACAAAGTTCTAGTCACCATGATCCGATGAATCATTGGTATTCATCGGTCAAATTGGCATAACATGTTATTTTCAGTGCTTTGGGCGTACCGAACCTCAGTCAAAACATCAACAGTGTTCACTCCTTTTCAACTCGTTTACGGGTTGGAAGCCATGTTACCCATTGAATGTGAAATTCCATCATTGTAAATAGCCATAGAATTACTTCCAACCACTTCCGAAGAGGAAAAATGTTTGTAGTACTTAGCTCAATTAGATGAGAATCGACGTGATGCTGCTTTAGCAATCGAGACTCACGCAAAAAGGATAAAAGCTCAGTATGATCGGAATTAGGGGTGATTTTAGGGACGAATGTTCGCCCTTTGGCGAAATTAAGGGGTTTTAAATTTTTAGTGGGCGAATATTTTGTATCATAGTACATTTTTACAAATCACCTCAAATAACCCAACTTATTTTAAGGGAGAGGGTAAAAAAGGTAAATTTAGCCCTTGAAATTAGGAGTTACAACCTTCCATTCTCCCATTTTCAAGAATAGGTTTTATTTAAGTGAATCCATTCGCCCATTTTCAAGAATAGGTTTTATTTAAGTGAATCCTATGGGCCAAATACCATATTTATAAAGAGGTATGGTGAATTAATAAAAATATAAATAAATGAAAAGTATGGTAAATAAATAAAACATTTTTTATATTTACTCCATAAGTCACCTTATATACATGCAAGGTGTAAACAAATAAAAATATAAGTAAAGTGGAGATATGGTAAATAAATAAAACGTCCTTTTATACTTACTCAAAAGGTATGGTAAATCAATAAAAATATAAATAAACTAGACATATCGTAAATAAATAAAACCTCTTTTTAT
>APFE030429246.1:34297-46664 GCA_000404065.3 Pinus taeda
TTTTCAACAATGGGGTCTCGACTTCATTGGAGAAATTCAACCCTCTTCCTCAGGCCAACACAAGTGGATTTTAACAGCCACCGATTATTTCACTAAGTGGATTGAAGCCATCCCATGTAGGCAAGCCAACGACTCCACCATTATTCAATTCCTTGAGAGCAATATCCTTTCTAGATTCGGCTGCCCTGAAAAGATCATCACTGACAACGCTGCTACTTTAAAATCCAAAAAAATGATCAAATTCTGCCATAAATACCACATTACCTTAGGCCACTCCATAGCTTACTACCCTCAAGGTAATGGCTTGGCCGAATCTTCCAACAAAAGCCTCATCAATATCATAAAGAAATTGCCGGAGGAAAACAAAAAGAACTGGCATCGGAAGCTCACAAATTCTCTGTGGGCAGACAAACTTTCCACCAAGAAATCCATTGGGATGAGCCCTTATAAACTTTTATATGGCATGGAAGCCAAATTTCCTTCATCTTTGGGCATTCCTACTATTAAATTGTTGCAGGAAATTCAGGCTGAACCAAACGACATGCAGAGAAGAGTTAATCAAACCATTCATCTCCAACAAACCAGAGAGCAAGTCTTCAACAGAGCTCAAATACTGCAAGAAAAACTCAAAAATATGTTTGATAAGAAGGCAAAAGCAGAAGATTTCTGGGTGGGCAGCAAAGTTCTAAGATGGGATTCACGAAGAGAGGACAAGGGCAAACATGCAAAATTTGATTTTCTGTGGAAAGGTCCATACATTATCAGCACTGTGCAAGGCAATAATACTTATTTTCTCAAATCTCCAGATGGCAGCACAGCTAAAGAAGGCCCTGTCAATGGCCGAATGCTAAAGCACTACAATGATCCTTTTGTTTGAAAAGAGCAGGTGGAATTATATTCTGTACATAGAATGTTTGTATATATCAGAATTTTAATTTGATTTTTGTAAGAATTCATGATGCTAAAGCACGCAAAAGAAAGCAGGCAGTGCTCTACAGCTTAACAGCAGCATAAGTGAAGGAAAGAGTTGTTACCAATCCAAAAGTTCAAATCAATCCAACATTTAGCACTAACAAGTTCAAAGCACAACCATAATAGAAGAATCAAGGCAATCTGACCTGTTGTTCATGACTTCTCACAAGGAAAAGTCATCCCCAAGTGGAGCCACTATTAGCCTCCTGCTGCAGCAGGTTACTCATTTTTCATGATTGACATTTTACAGGCCAAATATGTCATACTTTGCACGCTTCAATGCTCCATATTTGCTAAACAGTCACCAAGCAAAGAAGGCTACTCAAAGTTCATCTGACTGCTTTCCAAAATTTTCAAAAGTCATTCTAGTTTTGCACAATTTTCAGCTAAAGGGAGGTCCAAACAGCTTAATCTTGGTCTCCCTAGGTTTCAATTTCCTGTTTTAGAATATAGAGAATGAAAATCTGTCCAAACAGCTCAATCTTGGCAGATTCTTAGATAGGTAGAGAATGAAAGGAGCCCAACTGCTTAATTTGGGCCCTTGGAAGAAAAAAGGGTAGTTTGTAGATAGGAAAGCATAAAAAGAAAAAATTGAAATGATGGGTCTACAAGTCTAAGTGCACCCAAACCAAAAGAAGAAAAAATGTTAGGTAAGTAGGCTGGGTAGGTAGTGTTGAGGTTGTAGAATCCTGATTTCTGATCAATTCTATGTTTTCAGGGTGTCATCTCTACTCAGGGCACAATCTCCAGGTAGTTTTATGTGAAAGAGCTCAAAAACAGGCATTACTAACTTCCCTTTCTCCATCTCCCCAAAATCATTAACTAATTTCCCCAAAAGAGGTCAAGATCTGCTTGATATCTCTTAGTTTCATCATTTTTCATGTCATTAGCTTGGGTGAAGATCTGCTTCACTCAAAGAGGATTCATACTTTCTCTATAAGGTTCTATCTCCTCTTTGAAGCCTAAGATCTCTGAAGCTTAACGCTTTCTTGTCATCTCCATGTTAACTACTAACACTATTATTTAACTCCCTGTATTTTCCCTATCCCCATACTAAAACTATGTAGATAATCCCCTTATGTAAATATCCCCACCCACTGGTTGAAATATAACCATAAATACTTCGCTGGGAATTACTAAGTCACCTGGAATTTAGTAAGAGCCCTCCCTCTACAAAAATTCCCACTCCCAAGTGTCTGGACCCCTTCCAAACACTAAGAAAACCCTTTCCAAAGGCTAATAACCCTCCCTGCACATTCTTCTGTGAAAATTATTAATGTTGGTTTGATAAGTTTCCACCGTGCAAAACACAGTCGCCCATTTTCTAGAGTTTAAAACCCACAGCGCCGCGAAAAATTAAGCCTCTAACACGCACGCGCCTTTACTAAACCCCACGCATCTCCCTTTTCCGTCCACCGTCGGATCGCCTCCCCCAGATCCGACGTTCCTTATTCACATCGCGCGCCTGATTATGGTGGTAGGTTACCACCCGACGTCCGACGGTTTTTCCGTCGTACACCAGGACAGGTGGCAGCCTCCCATTGCATTGGGCCGCCCCTGACAGAAACCACCTCCGTACCAAAGGCGGTCCGATGCACAGGGAAAACCGCCCTCCCCTCACGTAACAGGAGCACCACCTCACCCTGCCATGTCGCCTCCACGTCACCTCACCCAGCCTGCTGACGTCATCAAGGTGACGTGGCAGTACGGCGGGGTGACGTGGCAGGGTGACGTGGGCTAGGCGTTGACGTCACATGCGTACCAAAGGACCCCACTGCTGACGTCATCCGTCGTACTGCTGACGTCATGCAGCCAAAAAACCGAAAATTCGCGCAAGAGCAAAAGTCGAGCTTCGGAGCTCCAGAGCTCCGGAATGAGAAACGGAGGTAGTTTTCGATGCGCGATTAGCGCTTCGCGCTAATCGCGCATCGCTACGGTAAATAGGCCATATTGGGGAATCTTTAGGGAATATTTTGATTCCTTTGCCCATTTTGCACCGAAAAAGCCCGAAATTGCCCGATTTTGCCAAATTAAACCGATTTGAAGACAAGAAGAGACCAAAGACAGAGATTAAAGAGTATCAGATCAAATTTACAGAGAGAAAGCACGTCAAAGAGTATCAGAAAGTGGCAGAGACCATCAATGTAGCGGCAAAGAGTATCAGAAAGCGGCAGAGACCATCAATGTAGCAGCAAAAAGTATCAGCAAAAATCTTAACAGCGACCCAAAGGAGGTGAAAATTAAATACCTTCCAGCAAAGTCAAAGAAAAGCGCGAGGCCACTCAAAACTCTCAAATCATGGTTATTGCACATTTAACTCACACTAGAACAGAGCTGCAAATACCAAAGCATAGTTATTCCAACAGTACTACATCGAGCCTCCAAAGGCCACATTGCACTCTTTTTGATCCAGCTACCTCTGACACAGTTCAATAGATATTTACCTGCATTTAATTTTGGCACAATTTTAGGTTTAGAAAATCTCTTTTTGCAGACCTGTTTTAGGTCAATTGTAATAAATAGTTTGAGATATTTGCACTATAAAGACAACCCTGAATATTGTATTAAGGGTTGGTTGGTTGGTTGATCAGCAGACTATCTTTAGCTGATTTTTCTCCAGGAGAGACTCGCACTGTAATACCTGATAGTTTCTCTAATCAAAGACTACTTATGAGCTTTGGAGAATGGATTTTTCACTGTGTTTACTGGTTGAAGAATGGTTATGGAATTCTCGTGATGTTGCATAACTCAATAAGTGTTTCTTACCTCTGTTTTCCATTCATAAGTTACCATCTAAATAGCAAAAAAGAATATTAGCTTAGAATTTGTTTAAATACACTCTATGCTCAATTTCTGTTGTTTCTTTATGTTTTCTTCTGTTTAGGCTTAAATATGAATTCCATATGGCTCATGTTTGCCCTAACCTTAGACAGTTATCCAGGGATTCTTCATTTCCCCTAAATAGAGATCATCTTTCCCTCTGTTAAGTTGAGTGAGAGATTCTTAAGTGCCTCTCGTTCCTTACATATCATTCATCCTTTTAGTCTGAAGATTGTGTTATGAGCAGCTATCCTGCTTCATATTTCTCTCATGACCAAGAAAACGCACTGATAATCCTAACCCATGACTCCATGCCCAATGGTTTGAAACTTATCACTTCGTCAATTGCCTCTCTGCCTGAAAGCATTTTCCTTCCATCCAAACACAAACAAAAACCCCTAAACCAAAAAGCTAGCCTAAAATCATCAACAAAGTTAAATCATTAAGAGAGAGCCCTCTCTGATTGCAGGTGGGCTAGAACCTGCAATCCAAAGATTGGTTTGTGGTTACCTCGGCCGTATCCCTACAGGAGCCTAGGGACAACCTGAGTGATAACAATCCCTACTGTCAGTGTTCTAGGTATAACCCTGTTTCCATATGGTGGTGGCCTTAGACTTCCGCCCCTTGGGAAGGTACGAGGGGCCTTCCCCATAAAACCTGTTTGGTGTGGAAATATGGCTCTGTCTCTTCCCTTTAAGTCCAAGTGTTCTTCAACGTAACAGGCCTATTCTACAGCTTTAATGACTGAGGATGGTTTCCACATCCACACCATTGCCCTAATCTTAGGGTTTACTCCATAAATAAAACGATCCACTTGGCGTTGGTCAGTATCCATGTAGGAGACATACTTGACCAATTCCATGAATCGAATTTCATATTCTTATACTGTATGACCCCCCTGTACTAGGGCATGGAAGGCTCCTACCTGTTGTTCTTCATAATACGCTGGCAAGTACTTTTCCCTTAATCTCTCCTCAAATAATTCCCACGTAACTGTGTTTGGAATGAGGTGCAGTTGATGCTCCAAGTTACCCCACCAATTCAGAGCACTATCTCTGAGTTGGAATGTTGTTATTTTGGCTTTGGAATTGGAATTGTAATCCCTTAGTGTGAAGCACCTTCTCATTCCCTTTAACCAAGCTTCTACACGCTCGCTGGCACGACCTCCTGCAAACTCTGGGAGCTTAATCTTCTAGAGCTCCCTAGTAATGTTCTCAATTGGAGGCCCTCTATCATAGTCTCTAGATCCCTCGGGATTACCTAACCCTAATGGAGGGTGTTCCCCTTCCACTTCATTTGTTTGGCGCCCCCTTAAGGTCTCATTAATTGCTTCTAGGGAACGCAGGATGAGAGTCAATTCTAGTGAAGGTAATGGGTTATTTACAGGAGGTACTTGTGACAACTCTCTGGGTCCTTGGTTTCTTCGCGTCCTCACCATTTTGAATTGTTAAAAATCTGCACAATACCTAAGACTTATTAGCACAACATAGGGCCTTCTCAGTTCTCACTCGTCTCACACATAGTTTGCATAATGATAGATGCAAGTTTTCCCTTTTTGTTATACTTAGTAAACGATTATTTCTAATACAGAGATGATAACTGTGGTTCTTACTAGATTCTCCCCCATTGTCATTTAAGCAAGTGCTACCACACATTGCTAGTCACCCTTAAGTATCCTTAGGTATCCTTAAACATTCATACTAAATCCATTTTATATGTTTCGAGAATTCACATAATCATTAACCTTCCATTTTTAATCACATTATTATAACTAGGCCCCAAAAGGAGATATGAATTTGTAATAGGGCTTAGTGCCCTCATTCTTGAGGAGTTCAGATTATCAAGTTGTTAGGATATTTTGAGGATTTGGACAAATAGGCCTTTGTAAACATTGACAAGTTTATAGGTAGTTTTGGGATAGATGTGCAATTTTATTTTGAACGGCCTAGAAATTTCTTTAAACTCATAGAATCATTAGGAGGTAGACCACGGAGAAGGGAGTTGGAACAACCTCTCGTTAAAGAGAGCCCATAAATCGATTTTACGAGCATCGAATCTTGATCCAAGAGCACGTGGAGCCACGAAAATCTTATGTTGTGGTTTTTAGGAGCACAATTTGCATTCCATTTGGATTTCATTTAAGTTTAAAGTAAACCATATATATAAAGTATTATATAATTATGCTAATCACAAGTAAAATAATCTAAAGCAAATCTACTTCTTCTTTTTTTCAAAAGTGTGCTTGCCTTGTACACGATTTCATGTGAAATTCGTAAACTACGAAGATATAGCATAATCACTTCAAAGTTTTGAACATACCCGAGGCCGAACTAAGCAATTCTATCATACAAATTCCTGGAATTGATACCATGAGTACTGCGAGAGTTTCATATCTATATGTGTGTGTGTGTGTGTGTGTGTGTTTTTGTTAAATCCCCGTCTGCAACACACTGATTCCAGGATCGTTATGAGACATCCTCATTGATACCATGAGTATTATGAGAGTTTCATATCTATATATATATATGTGTGTGTGTGTGTGTGTGTGTGTGTGTGTGTGTTTTTAAATCCCCGTCTACAACACACTGATTCCAGAATCGTTATGAGACATCCTCATTTCTCTTTAGCCGTTCATCTAACTTTGTTATGGGATTCATAGACGTCACCCAGATTGGGTTGCACGGCAATGATGGTGAAGTTACTGCCAATAAGAAACCAAAGGAACACAGTGGTATTGCATATTGGCATAATGCTTCAGCTTTTGATTAGAATGACAACGACTATTGTTTTGGTTGAAAAAAATAACAATTCCTATTGTAACGAGGACATAAGATCTCTATTTACATAGGGGAAATTGAAGGAGGTTGTTCGATTTCTGCATGCTACCAACCTCCCTATAGAGTCTTCAACTTATGTATGCTTCTTACAGAGTTGTATTAAGAAGAGATCATTGTCATAGGGAAGATTAGTACACACTCACATGCGTGCCAGGGGATTCATTGCAGATAAAATTGTTCTAAATACCCTTATTAACGTGTATGCCAAGTGTGGAAGTCTAATGTCTGCTCGCAAAGTGTTTGAGGAAATGTGCGAACAAAATGTGATTTCATGGACCTCCATGATATCGGCTTACGTCAACAATGGGTAGGCTGAGAAGGCTTTTGGATTATTTTGGCGGATGCAAAGAATGGGAACTCAACCCAATCATTTTACTCTCGCAACCATTCTTTCGGCATGCACAAAGCTGAAAACTCTGGAGCAGAGAATCGAGATCCATGAAGAAATAATTAGGAGGGGATTTCAGTCTGATATGTTTGTGGGGAATGCCCTTGTAGATATGTATGCAAAGTGTGGGAGTATAAGGAATGTGCGAAATGTGTTTGACAAAATGCTGCAATGAGATGTAGTATCCTGGATGAGTATGATTGCAATATGTGAACAAAATGGGCATGTTAATGAGGCTTTGAAGCTTTTCTAGGATATGTCAGAGAGAAACACTAAATCATGGACGAAAATGATTGCAGGATATGCTCAGAATGGACATAGTGTAGAATCCCGAAGCTTTATAGACAAATGCAGAATGTCTCTGTGAAGTCGGACTCAAAGACATTGTCAGTGTTTTTTATGCCTGCGGCAAACTAGCAGCTTTGAAACAATATTCACGAAGAAATAATTAGAGGCCAATTACAGTCTAATATCTTTGTATCAAATGCTCTAGTAGACCTGTATAAAAAATGTGGAAGCTTAGAAGAGGCCCGTGTTCAAACACCATTTTGTCAAATGCAGATGGGGTTTTGGAATTCCTCAATCGAAGACATTATTGCGCTGCAAAAACCCGATTAGAACAATGTGTTGTGGAATGCGGTAGGGCAATGTCGGACGGGAGGCCAAGAGGGTCTTTATGGAGGAGCAGAAAATTAATAGGAAAGGAGGCATTATTTGTCATTTAGGAGATCAAAAGAATAAAACAATGATCCAATGCACTTGAGGAACTTTATGAAAGTCCACGTCTCCAGGCTGCTGAAAAATGATCTTGTTGCAGTTCTTACCGAGCTCGAAAGACAGGGGGAAGTTTTTTTTTTTTTAACACTCAAGACTATGATCGCCCAGATGGAAAGAGCAGCCTCAGAAAGTTGTACTACACCTGCATTATGCAAGCTACCCATCTAATATTGCATTTTTTTCAAACAAAATGAACTATTGTCGGATTCCTATCAAAACCCAATGGGTTGGCCTCATGTTATTTTGGTTGGACAGAAAAGGGTGACAATATTGGCCTGTTATCCTGCTGCCTTTGCAATATATCACATCTATTTTTGGAGACTATAATTTCTTGACTATGTGAGAGAGAAGATACATGAGGCACATGTTCGTGGGAGTTTATTATGGGATTGCAATGTGAGATCTGAAAGTCCATAAAACTGGGTGCATAGACATAGAAAATGATAGCAGATCTGAGCATGAATATACAACTTGAGAACTATGCATCTGTCAGAAAATGTGAAACAGATGTAAGAGAGTTGTGAAGCAGTAGACACCACAAGAACCCTGTGGGATCCTTAGGGCATAATAGGCCACAAACTGAGACAAGATGGAAAAATAGACCGTGACTTGTAGAAGAGGCCATAGACTTGGTGCATGTAGAATCCATAACAATGTAGAGTTAGGTGAAGGTGTTGTTGAATGTTTATATGATTTGGACCCTGGGAATGTTGCGACTTATGTTCTGCTATCAAATACCTATGCAGCTGGCAGATGGGATGGTATCAAAAGGATAAGGAAACTGATGAAGGACAGAAAGATTAAAAATAAGCCTGGATGCAGTTGGATTGAGGTTCATAAGCATGTTCATGTTCTCATTGTAGGAGATGGATCATCATACTCACGTACAGAAGATCTCTGCAAAACAATTTCCTGTGGTATTGTAGATGGAATTGGTGGCAGAGTTGGAGTGGTTAAGGAGACAGACTTGAAGAAGATCTCTGCAAAACAATTCCCTGTAAATGAAATCGGTAGCAGAGTCCGAGTGGTTAAGGGGACAGACTTGAAGAAGATCTCTGTTATTCAATGAAATCTGAGGCTTCAAGCAGCTACAAAACTTGTTTCTATTTATTTTCATGGCGATAAATATGGTATCTTTTCCAATCTAAAAACAATTTATTATATGCGTATATTTTAGGATTATAAGCCCTTATAAGGGTTACAAGCTCTTTATAGCGGAATTTGGGGTTTAGTGGGCTTTGGGTCCAGATTTTGAACCAAAGCTCTGATACCATGTGTAAGGCCCTATCCTAGGGTCCTCTAACAGATCTATTTTCTCTAGAAATTAAATACAATAAGAGGCAATAATTTACTTTATTACAAGACATTTAAACAATGATAATTTCATCCTTTCTTACAAGACATCTAAACAATGATGATTTACCATTTACATTCTAATCCTTACAACTTTTTTTTCCAAAGGAAAAATCGGTAACCTTTTATTTAAAAAATGAAAAGTTACACAAGCAGATGCATTGAAGCATTTCCATAAGGTGCCCATTGGGCTCGAGTGCTTTTGCACCCCATGAAATGTTAAAAAACTAGCGTGCATTTAGAAGAAAAAAGAGAAAGAAGAAAGAATAAAAAGGCAGAAAAACTGAAATCTGGTGGTGAGTAAATGGCTCACACTTCAAGTTTTTCTCCCTTTTTTCTTTTTGACCTTGCGCCACTCACCTTGAGTGGGCTCGATCGAAGCTATGACTAACTCTGTTTCTGCTTTTTGTGAGGTTGTTTCCTTGTCTGAGTCTGAAGTATCTGAGTGGTGATACCGTTTGATCCCGCCCATACTCAAATCCTCGCTTGCCTTCTCTGCTTGATTTGAATGGGACTGTGGAGCCTTGTTTTCTAGTGTGGTTTCCTTCTGAGTTTCCTTCCCTTGGGCGAACTCAGCATTCTCCGCAAGGGTATCTTCCTTTTCTGCTTCTGATTCTTCGTCCTTTGAGACAGGCGGGGGGGGAATTGCCATCCTTTCCTCTGCTTCCCTTTTTGCTTCTTTTTATTGTTTTCTTTCATGGCTTCTGGACATGTGCTTTACAAGTGTCTTGTCTGCCTCTAGAGCCTACATCTGAATGCAGTGTTTCCGTAGTCTAGTCCTTGTAGCCAGTTTTGTTGTTTGTAGATCAACCTTATATTGTCTGACATTCCTTTACTTAAATCTACTTCCACGCAAATGTGTGCAAAAGTGTAGACCGTTTCATCAATCCTTTCCAGATCTGTTTTGATATATTTCCCTATACTATTCCCAATTCCTTCCAATACTCATTCACTCCAAAAGGGAAGGGGAAGTTTATATAGGCGGACCTAGACCGGCACTTTGGAGACAGTCATTTTGTTTGGATCAAAATCTGGGAACCATGGGGTCACAAATAGCCCTGATGTTCCCCAAAACCAAGGCCCAGCGTTGATGATTGTATCTCTAACTTCCTTGGATGCAAATCTAACTATAAAAAACCCCTTGGAGCATAAATGTATGTCACATTCCATGGTCCAAGTGGTAAAAATCCAGTGAAATAGATCCATTGGCTTTGGCCAAAAACTGTTAAAACGGCATATTAGGGCCTGCGTTTCATAACACTTAACGAAGTCGTCAAGCCCTGTAGAATCAAAGTTGAGTGCTGGAGTTTGCCCTAGATGATCTACTATGTATGGTCTAGGTGTATATCCACCTTGATCTGGAGAAGACCCTGAATCTCTGTTACCCTGTAAAATATTTTTGTAGGAGGAGCCTCCCTTGGGTTGTTGCTGAGGTGCTGTCTTTTTCCCCTTGTCTCCTCCTGAGGAGCTTGGCTGTCCCTGAGGCAAGGCCCCTCCTCTCAACCTGAAGTTTAAAACAATGGATGTTTCTGGACTAATCTCATAGTTTTTCAGGGTTCTACTGTCCTGGAGGGACCACCTACCACTGACCAAATGTTGGATCTTAACAGGGTATCCCGTCAATGCCCATATTTACCGTTTCAGCTGCATGATAGTGCTTTCTGCATGTACCCACACTAAGCAAGTTTTCCCCTCAGGGGTTTTAATAAAAATCTGAAAACGAGTTAGTGTTACTTGTGGCCTGGGTGATGACTGTGTTCCTGGTCCGCCTAAATCGGAGTTGCAGCTATTTCCGGTGTGCTATGGCTGTAAACGATCTTCCAGATCTGACTTCATATAGAGTCGATCTTCCATTTGCAGGTCTAGATCTACAGACCCGATGCTCGATCTGTACTCATTGCCACCGATTTGTTGCCTAGGTTCTGTCTATTCTCTAATATTGGCCAGATCTGTTAGATCTAGGCCGGATCTGCAGTGTTTGGGCCAATCCATTAAGGGGGAGTGCAGATCTGCATCATGCAGACCCCCTTCTTTGATTTCAACAACCGATCCAATGTGAAACCCTTCAGATCCCAACCTTGCCGTGTCTCTCGCTTTGGCTAAACGCTCTAGAGCAGAGCGTTGATCGGCAGAAAGACCTCCAGACTTCTCTGGCTCGCAGCGCCTTGAATTAGCTGCCAGCAGAGTCCTGACATACCTGACGAGAATATCCTTTATCTCCTTCTTCAACTGCTCATCCGCGTACTTCTGGTAAAAGGCAAACATGCTTTCACAATGCATTGCCTAATGGTGTTGATTTGCAAGGTGTACCTCCCTCCTTTTACTCTGATTCTCATATCCACACCAGCGGACTCGAATACCTTGTAACGGAGAATCTCAGGGGCAATCCGCTCAATGGGGTAGCCATTGATCTTTATCAAAGCTCGGCCCCGCTTGCAGTATGTCACGACTGCGGCCATCTTCTTCCGACCAAAGCACAGAACGGAATCCACTGCCGCCATTCTTCTTCGTCCGTCCCCATCCTTGTCAGATAAGCTAAACGCCTCCTTGAGTTCGGAGATCTGCTCTTCAGTGAGTTGCTCAACGATTCTGGTCACCTCCATCGCTCCGAATCTCAAAGTATTTTAAGTCGAAAAAAAATCTAATCCTTACAACTTATAGTGAACATTGTGTTTCAATAATTTAGATAAGTAATCTATGCATAGATGAATACCTGTACCGGTGGCCGATGGAGATGCCCTTGAGCTGTTGCTCCTACTGAAACACCCCTCTTGACTACCGACTGGATTTACCTCCCAGCCAACTAGGAAATAATTCCTAGCCTAAGAAACCTCCACAGGTTCCCTAGCCCTCCGAGCCCAAGTCCAACCAGATGTAGTGTGTCCAAGATGAATAATCCAAACCAAGATAAACAATACTTCCTTCCTCCTCTCTCTCCAACAATTTCTCAAAATCACAACCAACCCCCAAAATCAAAAGCAAGACCCCACATCCCTCTTTCTCCCTTCCTCCTTCCCCTTTTATGCCCTTCCTCTCTTCTCCCCCTCAACCACCTCTTATTAATGTCATTAATTTCTCCTTCATCCTTACAGTTGACTTCTCTTTGTTGGGTTGTGTTATATTCTTTCCACATAGTTAACAGGGGGTTTGAGGGGTACCTGTAACCCCACTTTATGGGGTCCGGGGCAGCGCCCCGAAAAATTTTGGTTTTGGACCCTAT
>APFE030429246.1:46674-76815 GCA_000404065.3 Pinus taeda
AACCCCACTTTATGGGGTCCGGGGCAGCGCCCCGAAAAATTTTGGTTTTGGACCCTATGTTAGGTTGGGCGGAACCCACCTATGCACATGTTTTTTGGAAGCAATGGTTTTCGGTCCATGGTTTTGGACGCGATGGTTTTCGGTCCATGGTATTGGATGCTTCGGCATGTATAAATATGTATTGTAACATTGAAAGGAACATAATGAAAAATCAAGCTGTCCCGGTTTTGGGATCCAGTGGGAAATCTTTGTGTATATGTGTTTTATGTGTTATGCTCTTGCATTTTTATTTTTTCTATGATTTAGAATTCGTATGCAGGTAATTTCTATACGGGGTTAAAACCTACATCCTTTGGAGTCTATTTTTTTAAGAGGAACTTGGAAACTATCAAGATGATAGTACAACAACAGATGATATACATAGGATGTATACTTTAACACTCTTTATCTCTCCAAAATCATAAATTGCTCATGGATTTTATTTGCTATGAAGGTGGCATAGTCATACATGACAGCAGGGGGCTATCCTAGAGTGAATATGGACATCAATACAAACACAGTGTCATCAACAAACTCACTGGTTTTGCATCCTAGAATGTAGGATATCATGTCTATTAGGAGTTTCCCTGTCTCATTGATCGAGACTTGATGATAAGGAGGAGGATGATGAGGCTGGCATTGTGGTAGCATAAACAACTGACCTAGTCTTGTTAGTTTTGAGCTAGGCAGCTTTGCACCTTGATCAAGCAGGAGTTTCATGGTGAGAGGAACTAGAGGCTAAGTTGGCTCAAAGTTCAACATCTCATTTATGGACTGAGAAGTAATATAAAAGAGTACAGATCCAGATGGAGTCAGGATTGTCTTTGTGTGGGATCATAGTTTGCACAGCATAAATGGATGAAATCAGGCAATACATTCACTGAAGGGAGGTAATAGGTAAGCATATTGGATTCCCAGATTCTCAGGACATCAATGTTGCTTCTGTGGCTATTTCTAATTTGACCAAAGGTTTGCAGGTGAGACTTGAGACCCATCATATCCTTAATCTGGAAGTTCTTGTCTACCAGAGGTAACCATTCCAAGTCCTTCTGTGGTGCATTCAAAGGTGCAATGTTTAGAGCCACTGGAGCCTCCATGGTTCCACTATCTGTTTTTTTGATTGGAATGTAGGTCTATGCAACAACAGAAAACATAATACTGGCTCTGAGTCTTTTCTCAGGAAATTGCAGACTGAGTTTTATCTTGTAGTCACTTCACTGGGTAACAATCTTGGTAAAAAAACGAAATTTGCAAAGTTTAGTGGGGAATCTGGATAAAGTAGTGGAAATGGCACTCCTTTTGCAAGCGATTGGACAAATGTAACTCAATATGTGGGAATGTTTGGATTCCTTTTGCAGAGGAAGGTTACAGGTAGGTGGCTTGGAAAGAAATTTTGGTAAATTCTTGTTTTTGTCAGCTCACTGTGTTTTTATCTGGGGTTATAGACTGACTTTGTTGGATTTGTGAGTAGAATGTATAGAAAATGAGCTTAAATTCAGCTCGACGGGCGAATTTGCAGAGGGAACGATAGTTGATAGGATTACTTTTGAAAAAATGGGTATAGTAGTGACTATAATGCAGAGGTATAGAGGCAGCACTGTGATTTGGGTAGAATTCTGGTTATCCAGACAATTTTATAGAAAAACTTGGAAAAACAGGGTTTATGAGTAAATTGTGGGTAAATACCAATTCTATGGACGTCAGGTGCGAAATGCGGTTGCAGATTAAGTTGAGGGTGCCTGGTTTGCAAAGTGAATTCACCTGGGTGGCGGACTGGAATGTTGGTGTTGAATTGGACATAATTCACATGCACAGGCTCCACAATACAACGAATAGAAATAAACAAAAAAACCATTACTTTCACGGGTTTTTAACCAAATTTGGACTTTTTCGGGCTTTTGGTACTTTCCGGGGATGATGTCAGCATGACGTAGATTTTTTCCGGTAGTGGAGTACGGAAGGTGATGTGGTCGCTGACGTGGAGGGGTGACATGGCAGACACCGCAGATGCACTGTAGCGCGGGCGCTGACGTGGTGCTGACGGGATGGTGACGCGGGCAGCGGGACATACAGCGGTTTATGGTTTTCATCGGACCACCATTGGTACGGGGGTGGTTTATGTCAAAGCGGGCCCGATGCAATAGGAATGTGACAGGTGTCCCCAGGTATGGTAGGAATACCGCTGTCCATCAGGTACTAAAGTCCGAACATCGGGGTGCCTCCGATATTGATAAAGGTTGTTGGATCTTGAGGGTGCGATCCAATGGTCGACGGGACTGTGAGTTGGCGGCGGTTTATGAAATGGGGCCCACGTATTATTTTAATGTTTTTTTATGTATTGTGGGGGTTGAAACTTTGGTTATAGGGGTAAGGTTATTTAATTAACCGAATGTTAATTAAATCCCACTCCTCTTTTGCAGTGAATTGTCGTTATTTGTTTTACCAAAGGTCTAACAAATCCCAACGGAACATGTGGTGGGTTGTCATTGGCCCCACGTGGACCAATGACTCCCAAGGAATTTAAAATATAGCCATATTAGGCTGGGGCGGGATATGTATAATGTTTTTGGGTTTTTTTATTTTATTTTATATATAGTAGGGGTAGGGAAACTTTATATAGGAGTTATATAATAAAGTTAGGGTGTTAATATCACAAATGATAGGGAAATGCTAGGTTTATAAGGAAAAACTTAGATTTTTTAGGGAAATGAAAGGGAAATGGGATGATTATGTTTACACAAGAAATGTGGCTTGTTTTGACCAAGTAAACACAACATTTCACTTAGTAATTCTCAAAAAATGAAATGAATTAGGACCATTGAGCAAATCCCAATGTCCCTAGGGGATGTTAGTGAAGGTTCTTGGGGAAATGAGAAGGGAAATCAGTCATGCTCCACTGAACTGTAGCCACTTTTCCATGATGTTTGTGATAGTCATTAAAACTAAGCATCAAACTACTTCTGCAACATCAGAATTATCTGCCTACCCAGCCTAATACACCTAACATTTTTTCTTCCTTTGATTGGGTGCATTTTAACTAGCAAACCCTTCTTTTACTCTTTTATTTTGGCTACCCTCCTATCTAAATCTATCCTTATCTCTACCAAGGGCTCAGATTGAATAGTTGGGCCCTTTAATTCTCTATCTCATCTAGTGATCTACCAATCTTGAACTGTTTGAGCAGACCTTATTCTCTATTCTAAAACAAGAAATTTAAACATGATCTAGCCAAGGTTAAACTGTCTGGCTATTCATAAATTATGAGAAAGTTAGTGATTGCACATTCTGAACTTGCTATACAACATGTAGTACAGTAGTAGCATTTTAACAAGCCACTTCCCTGGTCTTTCTTTGGGATTCCTTACCTTTCTCTTTTTCTTGAATGTTTGATTTATTGATAACATGGAACCTTTGCAGCATGGAAAGGATGATCATATTTGGCATTTCCACAGTCAATCATGAAAAATGACACCTACTCGTATAAGAACCTAACAAGTTCTAAATGTTGTTTTCGGAATGTCTTCAATCTTCATTCTGATTTGATGATATCTTGAACGAAGATCCAACTTGGTGAAGTAAATTGATCCATTCAATTCATCCAGTAATTCATCAATGACAGGAATGGGAAACTTATCTTTAATAGTGAGCTTGTTGAGCTCCCTATAATCCGGACACATGCGCCATGATCCATCCTTCTTGTGTACCAATACTATTGGAGCAAAGAAAGAATTTTGACTCGGTTGAATTATACCAGCCTCTAGCATTTCTGCAACCATATGTTCAATTTCACTCTTTTGGGCATAGGGATATCTGTACGGCCTGATGTCTAGAGGAAAACTTCCTGGAATCAGATGAATAGCATGATCATGATAACGCCTAGGTGGGAGACCTTTGGGAGTCTCAAATACCTTTGAATGATTGTCTAAGACATTTTGGAGATCTGGAGAAATAGATGATTCCGATGTGGACACATCTAGCAAACATAATTGTGCAATTACACCTCCTTGTTCCTTTTTTAGAAGGTTTGTCATACCATTAGAGCTTATTAACTTTCTTGGTTTCCCTGCAATACCCGTTAATTCAACTTCCTTTCCTTCTGCAGAAAATTTGATGAAAAGTTCTTGAAAATTAAAAGCTATTGTACCCAGGGATTGTAGCCATTAGACTCCTAGTACAACGTCAGCACCTCCCATTGGAATGGAAAGCATTGGGCTAGTCAATACATATTCTCTCATGGATAACTTGATATTATGGCACTTTGTAGAGCAATTTATTGTTCCTCCATTTTCAATCATCACTTGACATTCTAGTGTTGGATATAGGAAGCAATTCAATTCTTTTGCTACCTTACAATGAATAAAATTATGGGTGCTTCCTAAATCAATCAACGCTATTACCTTTTTCTTCTTGATTTGTCCTTCTATATTGATGGTTTGAGGAGTTGTAATTCCAGCCAATGCATTACAAGATATGGTTGGATTCATTTCTTATTTATCTAGGCTTTGTTCTTGGAGTATATCCTTTTCTTTTGACCTTTCTTGCTCCTTTCCTTCTTCCTCTTCACAATCTATCTAGAATAATTTCTTCTCAGCACACTTATGACCTTTAGTGTATTTGCTATCACAACTGTAACAAAGCCCTTTTGCTCTTTTTTCTTCCAATTGTTGTGGTGTCAACCTTATAGGTTGTGGAAGACTACGGGCAACAACACTTCCATCTTTATAGTTGTGAGTGGTATGCTTCCTGGTTGCCATAATTTTGCTTTCCATTTTTCTTGCTAACCTGAATGCCTTCTCTAATGAATCAGGTTCCCAAAGGCGAACATCATGTTGGATATTATCCTTTAAAAACCCTATGAACACATCAATCCTATGCTCCTCTAGAATATTTTTTTACCCTTATGTTCAATTTTTGGAACTCCTCAATGTGCTCCATTATTGAACCCTTTTGTTTGAGACTTATCAATTGGCTAAAAAAAGTGTTACTTTTTGTATCCTCATATGTGCTATCAATTCTTCTGTAAAAATTGCCCAAGTGATAAATTGTTTACGAGAGCAAAGCCATTGATACCATACAAACTGATTTGGTTCCAAATATAAAGTTGCAATACGTACCTTTTGTGTGTTTTGCACATTATTGAGATCGAAAAATTGCTCCATCTGTAATATCCATGTTGCGGGATCCTTGCCATCAAACTTCCTCATATCGATTTTTGGAATATGGTGGGTCTTCAATCCAACATCAGAGTCTATGGAATCATGATTAACATTTCTTTTATTGTCATCATGAGTTTCCTTTACTACCCTTTCACCATTAGTGACCATTTCTTATAGCAACTTATTCATATTTATCTTCAGTTCGTCCATGCCTGTCTTCAAATATATCTTCAAATCGTCCATCTTAGCTTCTACACCTTTATTTAAACCATACATCTTAGCTTCTACATCTTTCTTTAAACCATCCATTTTAGATTTTGTTCATTTTTGTGCAAGTGACAATTGTTGCACTTGGTCTTGTAATTTTGATATATCATGTTGCATTTCTTCCTTTTCTTCATGGGTCATGCTAGAGCTTTCAGGTTGCCTACTAGTTGTTTGCATTTTCTTTCCTCGGGGCATCAATTACCAATAATAATGCTTTACTATGCCCTTTGAATTCCTTCAAACTAATTTTTCAAACCAATGTTATGCAAAAAAATTTAAAAAACCTACACACCTTTTTTCACTTTGTAGGAGTCTAATATTGAATCTGATGTATCTTTGTAATTTCTGATCATATAGTTCTAAAATTGAGGTCTGTGGTAGCCCTATGTGTCCTCTTTACAATGACACCAGTCAGATCCAAATTGGATTCTCCAAGGAAGAGTTATGCGAAATATCCCACAGTGACCTGATTATAGACTAGTTCAGTAGAGCAAACTTGTACGACGTGCCACGAGTCACTGTTTCGACCTTTAGCTCTAAAAAATATATAGCAGAAACTACAATCTGTCCTCTTTCTACACCTTACGAAATTTCAATCCAATGCTCAGAGAAAAAGTTATGACGATTTTCCCCGGTCACCTATTTGGAATGTAATTCAGGAGTCCGCAAAAAGCCCAAATTCCTCAGATCATATCTCCACAAATATAGCGCAAAAAGCTCTGAAATGCGGACCTGAGAGTTAGCGTGATGTCTTCTCAAATGGGTTTTTTTTTTGCAACTTCTGAAACGTCACAGAAAAAAAGTTATAGCGAAAATGCCACGATGACCTATTTGGAGCAGTGAAACCCTAGAATCCAAAGCTCTGATACCAAATGATATGAAACCAGCTCAAGGAAAAGATAGAAAAGGTAGATCAACGCCTTAAAATTCAGCCTCTTCGAGGGGGCAACCTCCTTTACATTACATAAATGAACAATTCTTGGATGATTCAAATGACAAAACCTCCTTTCTATATATAGGAGTCTAAGGAGTCACAATATAACCCAGCCGACCCAACAATAATAATATAAAGCCAAAAAAATAACAATAGAGGAATTCTATGGGGCACAGTAATAACAAAATGGGGACAAAGGGGCAAAACAATATTAATAAGGGGTATAACTACAATATTAATGGGGTAATCACTAGTATTATAGGGACCCAACATTACCTTTCTTATTTTTTTCACAAAATTAAATGTTTCCTAAATTTTAATGTATTAATTGGAAATATCACTTAGAATTTGTTTAATTACACTCTGTTTTGCACAGTTATTCATTTACATGCTTTCCTCTGATACCTGGATCTGAGAACCCTTAATTTCTCTCTCATCCCGGTTGACATCTTTCATTCCTTCCATAATCTGGCCTAGGGAACCCTTAATTGCTCACTAGATCTGATTAGAAGCCACTTCACCATTCAGCCTTTGAGATATGCAAAAACTCACTTATCTTGCCCCGTAGACATTATTTTTTAAAGCTTGATCCAGTCTAGTTTGTGTAATATTGAATCCATAGCCCGATGGTAAAAGCAAACCTACTTTCATCAAAGCAAGTGATCCCACCATCCAATTTCAAAACAAAACCCAAGTGCAACCATAACTAGCCTAAAATTTATTAACTAAAACAAAGTTAAAACATATAGAGAAAGCCCTCTCTAAGCATCACGAAGGCTAGGTGCTGATCTCCAAAAGTGGTTTGTGGTTACCTCTATTATTTCCTTCTTTTGCTAATTTTTCAAATGAAATTTTGGAGTGATAACACGGTCGATACCTCAGTTAGCTATAGCGAGGCGGAGTGGAAATTTTTCAAAGGACCGCGAGGTAAGTACTTGAAGTCTTTGAATACCTGGATTAAGATGTTATTGTGTGAAAAATGGATTGTGCAGCGACCTTGATGTTTAGAGCTATGTGAAGTGGAAAAAACTTATAGGAACGAAGGAAGAAAGGGTCTCGAATACAGTCCACTAATTTCACCTATATGGGGTGACAAAGAAGGAGTAGCGCATGGTTCTCCACGAAGTGAAATTCAGTTGATAATACAAGGGTTCCCACGACTACCACCTCCACCCACGCTACCTCCAACCTCACCACCATCACTTGCGAATCCACCCATACCACCATTGCCTACAACGCAATTCAGTGTGGCACATTCAGTAAAGTTTCCATTATTTAAAGGATTGGGAAATGATGACCCAGAGTAGTTTTGGTTCGTTGTGAAAGCTGTGTGGGAAGCTCAGGGCATTACTAATGATCACATGAAGAAGGCGACATTGGTTAGTGCTCTGCAAGATCGCATGCTAACTTGGTATATTAAATACTCTAACGATAACACAAACGCTGGAGTGGCAGACATCCAGAAAACACTGAATAAAGAATTTAGTAGGCCTAAATCCAAGACATAGTCTATTGTAGGGTTCAAGGAAATCGCGATGAAACCAGGAAATACCCCTCGGGAATTAGATCAAAGGTTGAAGTGTAAAATCTGCAAAGCTAATATGAACTTAACGGATGGACAACACCGCGAGTGGTTCGTGGCTTCACTCCTACCACACCTAAGGATTATGCTGTCACAACAGAAGATAACAACTCAGATAGAGGACTTGGAGATTGCAATGAGACTGCATGAAACATCGATGTAGGATTCGAACCTGGGGGTTCAACAGATCCATGCACAATTGAAAAATATTTGCATTGAAATGTAGAGCTTGAAGCAGGACAGGACAGTTCAATCAGAGGTGTGCAAAGAGTTATGGTGCCTGAAATGCAAGGATCAAGGGCATGAAAAAAACCACTGCTCGGTCTTTGCAAACTATATTATAGGAGGAGGATCGATGCCTTTGAGGTCAGAAGCTCAAGCAGGACAAAGTGTTGGGCCTACATTGTGGTGCGCTATATGTCAGGTAGTAGGAACATATGCGACAAATAATTGTCATTTGCTACAGAAGTTTGTAGAAGCACCGCAACAACTATTATGCAACTTTTGTAGGTTGGTAGGGCATGATGAGCACAAACTGTAGAAGCTATGAATTGATGATGGATAGGGCACCCACCTATAGGGTTGAGACAGCAACACGGCCCCATGACCAGAACGTGGGGATGGTGCAAACTGACTTTCAGGGGCGCAAACGAGGCCGAGGTGGAGGAGGACCTGGAAGAGGTCAGGGACAACTACTCTGCTACAATTGTGGAGGACCAGGACACTATTCTTGTGATTTCACTAATCCAATGTGCCCGTTGTGCAAATATTGCACTTTTGTTTATCATGAAACGAAGGACTATCCTACGTTGGTAGTAAGGATACGTGACAAATGGGCACTACCACCTACCCCCACTCAGAACATGTAGATGATGAGGTCTGAGCCTCACGAGGAGGATTCGAATGTGAATATAGTGCTCTGAAGTGGAATTGCAACAGGGGATGATAAGGGGAAACAACTAGAATATAACACATAGGTTCGCAAAGCTTTGGAGAAGGAAGCTAAATTTGATTTGGAGCACACATGTGAAATGTTAATGGAAGCAAAGAAGAGCTTCACTGAGGCCTCCACCTTAGGGAGAAAGGATAAGCCTGATCAGGAAATGGACCCTTCTATGCTTATGAGCTTTCTGGAAACCTGCATGAAGTTGTTGTGTGATAGCAAGGCTTTGAAGGTATTACAGGAGCTTATAAATAGATGTGTCATAAACACTCCAGGTGAACCGCGCATGGTACGAAAGATTGGTAAGCATAAAACAAGGATAAGATGGGAGATGAGACTGACCGCGCAGATAGGAGAATATGAAATGGATGAGGTTATTTTGGATCTGGGGTCTGATGCGAACATCCTACCAAAACAAACTTGGGAATAGATGAGAAGACTCATGCTGCAGTGGTCTTTGATTCAGTTAAGGATGGAAAATAAACAGAAGATCATCCCCATGGGGCAGCTACAAGGGGTGACTATAGATATTGAAGGCGCGAGCGCGTTGGCTGACTTTGAAGTAATAGAAATTGTGGATGATAACAACTCCTACCCTGTGCTCCTTGGCATTGATTGGGCTATCGATATGGATGAGGTAATCAACCTAAAGAAGTGAAAGATGATATCTGAGAAGAAATCACTTTGCGTAATAGTACCCCTAGATCCTACTAAAGGATTGCGCTATACTGAACAAGTCCACGATTATGATAGCAATGAAAATCTAAATTGTATCTATAAGATAACAGCGCAAGACCAAGATTAAGTGAATCCAACAGCAGATGGACGAATTACATCGGATCGTGAGATTTCTTGCACCTCGGACTCTAACGAAAAATTAGAAGACTGGAAAAATTGGTTACATAAAGTAACCACACTAAGTTGTAACATGATGACTCATTCGCTGCACTATATTTCATCAGTGGTAAGAAATATGTCCACTTATGATTGCCTCAATGATGTAGATATATTTTTGGACACATCTGAGAAGGAGGTACCAGAGAAGTAGCACTTCTAGGATTTGGACTATGCACTGCACGCTATGCCCACAAGATGGTGGGGTACGCACACGGTAGCTTTGATGATTGGCACGAATGTAGAAGGATGATGAGAACATGCTTTGGGAAGATGAAGGTATGAATGAAAGACAAATATGATGGGCAGGATGATCCGCGCGTGCACTTGGCTAAATGGGCTTAGGCTTATGGAGAGAAGACCCAAGCTGAATGGGTGCACTTGTTTTGTCACACCTTCGATGTCATCCCAATGAATTGGTACTTAGAAATAGACCATGGTACAAGTGAATGGGATGTTCTGCGCAAAGGATTCATAATGACATTCAAATTTGAAGATGAATTTGACTGTATTGACAAAGCACTACAAGAAGTAAAGGCAGCAATCTTTAGGTTACGGCAAGATCCTTTGGACCTGATTCAACCTGATTAGACTACTCATCTGAGTCATGCACTGGAATTCTCTAATGTAACTACTGAAGAAGAAGATGAGGATCCGTGAAAGTTAGCATCCCTGAAACAGAAGGTCATCGCAAGGTTGAAGGACTGCGGATTGAGAATCCTAATATAATTGTGCCACTAAAAAGAAATAGGTAAATATTGGTAGGGAGGTAGAGCGCAAACTCGCAAAGATTGGAGACTACTGGTACAATGCGACAGTGTGTAAGGTCGCTGAATTACTCCACAAATACCAGCATTTGTTCCCTACCAAGCTTATGGATTTAAAAGGGACAATCGGGGACCTAGGCGTTATGAATATCGCATTGAAGCCTAACAGGAAGCCGATTAAGCAAAGACCTTACTGTCTAAATCCGAAGTATAATGAGAAGGTCCACTTAAGGCTAGACAACATGCTCACGGAAGGCATCGTTGAGCCTATGGAAGAATCTCATTGAGTAAGCCCAATGGTGGTATAGGAGAAGAAGCAAAATGATGAAATAAGGATATGCATAGATCTCAGGAAGTTGAATGACGTTTGTGTACATGATCCTTTCTCAACTCTGTTTACTGATGACGTGTTGGACAATGTAGGTGGCCAAGAAGCTTATTCCTTCACTGATGGGTTCTTTGGGTACCATCAGATCAAAATCAGGCCAGAGGATAGAAGAAAGACAACCTTTGTAACTGAGTGGGGTTGTTTTTAGTACACAGTAATGCCTTTCGAATTGAAGAATGTGCCTACAATTTTCTCGTGCATAGTCATTGTGGCATTCAAGGAATTTATTCATAAGTTCCTCGAAGTGTACTTTGATGATTGGACTATGTTTGCACTGGTGAAACACCATGTCTCTAGTTTACGATTGATGCTAGATACTTGTTGAAGGTACTAGATCATGCTCAATCTAAAGAAGTGCATGTTTTGTGTTCCTTTTGGGACCCTGCTGGGTCATGTGGTTTGCAGATAGGGACTGATGGTAGATCCCACAAATATCACAGTGATACTTAACTTGGAAGCATCGAGGAGTTTGAAACAGTTACGCGCTATCCTAGGACATACAGGATATTACAGAAATTTTATCAAAGGCTATGCCCAGATCACTGCGCCTATGGAGAAGTTGTTGAAAAAGGATATCATATTCTACTGGAAAGAGGACCATAAGAAAAGCTTGGATGTATTAAAAGAAAATATGGTCACTGCACCTCTTTTGCTCTTCCCAGATTGGAAGTTGGAGTTTCATGTACATGTCGACACGTAATGTATAGCGTTGGGAGTAGTACTGACATAAGCTGGTGGAGGAGACTTGGACCATCCTATAGAATTCGCAAGTAGAAGGTTATCCAAGGTGGAGAAGAACTATTCCACCACTGAGCATGAAGGGTTATCCATGTTATACATGCTCCAAAAGTTCAGATGCTATTTGTTGGGTGGCTATTTTAAGATGTATACAGATCATTCTGCATTGAAATACCTGGTCAATAAGCCTGTGTTGGGGGGGAGAATCTGTAGGTGGTTGTTATTGTTCTAGGAGTATGGTTTTGAAGTTATTTTAAAGCATGGATGACTGAACATAGGACCAGACCATTTTTTGTGCAACGAAACACGGGAAGAGGCCACTAATTTGCAGGAGGGATTTCCTGTCGCATAGCTATTTGTAGTGTGCATCATGGATGGCCATTTGGAAGATATCATACACTTCCTAATGACAGGAACTGCCTCGGAAGGATACACTATCCAGCAGAAGGAGTTAGTGGTGCGTGCAGTAGACTTTTCTGTCATTGTTGGGCATATGTATAGAATAGGGTCTAATGAAATATTGTGATGATATGTACCAGAGTTTGAAAGGAGTAGTGTCCTTGCAGACGCTCATGGGGGTGCCGCAGGAGGACATTATGCAAGGAGAGAGACCATGCAGAAGATTCTACATGCAGGGTTGTGGTGGCAAACCCTCCATCAGGACTCAAGAGCATATTGCAAAGCATGTGATGTATGTCAAAGGACTGGCAGTCCCTCGCGGAGGGATGAACTGTCTTTGAATCCATATATGACGTTACAACCCTTTGAGAAATGGGTAATAGACCTTATGGGACCTATTCATCCCCAAGGGAAGAAGACAAGAGCGCGGTATATTATCACCACGATTGAGTATTTGACTCGATGGTTGGAGGCATAGCCTGTAAAGGATTGCATAGGCGTGACTGCTACAGAGTTCCTCTTTAAGTATGTACTAATGTGATTTGGGTGTTCAAAGATTTTGATGAGTGATCATGATACGTACTTCTTGAATGAGAAGATCATCGCGCTGACGAAAGGAATTTCAGGTATATCACCATAATAGCATGCCTTATCACCCACAGGCTAATGGGACGGTGGAAGCATTCAATAAAGTGCTAGAAAACATGCTAACCAAGGTTTGCAACACTCAGTGAAATGATTGGTACCTGCGCATACTCGCAGTGCTATGGGCCTATCGGACGACAAGCAAGAAGTTGACTAGAAAAACACCCTTTAGGCTCGTATATGGTGAGGAAGCAGTAATGCCCATGTAATACATTGTGCTTAGTTTACGCATAGCGGCACTCACAAGTATGATAGATCGCAGAGCCCTGGAAGAGAGGCTCATGTAGCTGGCTAAGTTTGAGGAAGAAATATTTCTAGCTGGATTTCACCAATAGGTCCAAAAGCAGTGTGAAAAGGCATGGCATGATCGACACATTAAGTTGCACACCTTTAAGGTAAATGACCTGGTTTTGTCATATGACAGCAAGTTTGATAAATTTCCAAGGAAATTCAGAATGCAATGGTTAGGGCCATATGTCATTAAGGAGATTATCGATGAAGGAGCAGTACAACTGGTCAAACTGAATGGATATCCCTTCCCAGGAAAAGGTGAATGGCAGTCACCTGAATCCATACACTGGTGGTCTGGCCATGTGACTATATGAAGGTAGCATGGTCTTAGTGCTCCAGGCAGCTGAAGGAGGCGTGCGACTATAAAATACACTGTGCAGGTTGGGGAGCTGCACGATTGGAGGATTGTGCGAAGCAAGGAAGTGTCATAGGGTTCACGATAGCGCAAAGGGAGTTGCACTACCTAGGGAGAAATCGCGCAGGTCGGCCAAAAAGTGACCGTTAAAGTCACTATTCATGATTTGGCGATAGTAATGTGGCCAAATGGAGTGGGCTGCTGACATTTAAGACAGAATTTATGGGTCAAATCCTTGAAAATCTACCACCAATCCAATATTAATGAACCAAATTTTTGGGGAATGGTTGGATTTGAATTCAAAATTCCCTATAAATTACTAGTGGCTGCCCAGCGAAAAACACTTGGAATTTCAAGAATTGAGTTATTGAGTTCTCAAGCCCACATGAACCACAAGCACTTCGAAGTTTTGTAGTTAGTTCAGTATTTGAGACATTGCCGAAGCAAACATAGGAGTTCTTGCAAAACATCATGTTGGTGCCCATAGAAGCTATAGTTACCGAAGCAGAGAAGTTGGTGCCAGAAATTGATATGGAGGCCGAAGAAGTTGCTCAAGAGGTTACTAAGGTATGAGCAGAAGTCCCTAAATCACCAAGGATGCCAAGAACAAAGCCCACCCCAACCAAGGAGAACATGAAGGATAAGAAATGCAAGAAGCCTATGATACTGGTGCACGCATCACTGAGAAGAAACCCACCAAAGCCTACCACACAAGAGAAGGGCAAAGCCATCAATCTAGAGCCAGAGGAGGAAGAAATCAAAGACATCTCGATGGATGATGAGGATGTGGGAATAGATGTGGAGGAAGTTGAATCCCAGGGTGTTGACCCTATCACTTGGTTGCCTGAGTACATCCCTCCACACAAGGGCAAGACCAAGGTGCCAAAAGATGTCGATGAGAGCAAGGTCCCCTTGCAAACCCCTCTGCTACTGGATGAAAATGTTTTTGAAGGACCGCGCTTAGGGCGGGCTCCTCTGCTAAGACTCGAATACTACAACTTGGTTGATCATGACAAGTTCCTACACTTGGCGACCGAGTAGCTAATGCATCGCATCATCGATAAAACTACTGGAATGACTGCATTGGAGCCATGAAAGTGGCTCAGAGGAGTAGACAAGCAGGGTTGCTCAACCTGCTTTGGTTGTTGTACTACAACCACACCCCAGTTACAGTATTGGTCATCAAGTAGATGCTATGCTTGGTGCATGATGGGTGTCTGTGGCTGGAGGAGCCAATACCCATCACTGACAGGTTGATCCATATGATCATGTAGTTGCCTTACACGAGAGAAAATCTAGCCATGACATTTGGCAGAAAAGGTAGTGCATAGGCTCTCATGGAGGCCATGAAAGAGAAGTTTATGTTGGTTAAGAAGCCATGTGGATATGCCATATGCAACGTCTCTGACCTTGCTGTAAAGTTGGCTATGTAGATTCTAACAAGGAAGGTGATGAGGAAGTATCGCGCTAATGAGGTGTCATCACCTATTGTCGCGCTAGCAGCCTAGTGTGCCGAAGGAGTTCAGTTCGATTGGGCAGAATATCTTTGCGAAGAGTTCCTACCGAACTACTACAAAGTACAGGATCTCAGCAAGACATTCCATTAGTGTGGCTCTTTCTGTCGATTATGCTGTTAGCATGGGAGCTACCAAAGGACAACCAATTCCCTTTGGTCATGCCAAACCTACCAGAAGCAGTGAAGTACGCTTCACTGTGGGCGACTAAGGATGTGTAGCGAATCAAGGACAACAAGATCTTCTAGATCTTGATGGAGATGAACATCCACATGCCCATCAATCACAAATCGTGGTTATCAGCTATGGTGTTTGCCAACCTAGAGGGCTATGCAAATTTCAAAGAATATTTTCACCATGTGGCCATAAGGGCAAGGAAGGACCCTATGCAAAAATGGTATGACTTGCCTTACCTGAGAACAGATGATGCCATTGATGCAATACTTAATCAATTCCTAACAGAGTGGTGCACTATAGCAGACTTGGTGGTGGAAGGGAGAAAGTATGTCATGCAGAGAAAGAAGGAGGAGGCCAAGCTAAAGATGATGTAACTAGCCAAAAAGAGAAAGAAGGATGCTGCTGACAAGGCCCAAGTAGAGCACGATGCTGCTCAGCAAACATAGAAGCAAACAGGTGGAACAAAGTGAGGCTCTGACCAAGGTGCAAGGTCGCCTTCACCTGAGATAGAGGAGGAGACAGACGAGCAGGCAGAACAAAATGGAGTAGACCCATAGGTGGCGTCTTCACGTATCAAGCATCTAAGGGAGCAAGAGAAAGGACGGTCCAGGAAGAAATCCAAGGCTACTAAGACATTATTGGACCCAATCACCCTCACAGAGGATGATTTGCATGACATCTGTGACACGGTGCGGGATGTCATCGCAGAGGCCCTACAACAATTTGAGCAGCAGTAGAAACTAGTATTGGGGTCTATCTAGACATGTCTGTAGGAGATGCAAACCCACGCGTCACAGGCTAGCATGGTGTCCACCAGCCTTGCTATCGACACTTCAGAAGTTGCTGAGATGCTGCACATGAAGGCCTCCAGTGCGATAGTGTTGCCTGATGGAGCATTGACCATGGAGAATGAAGCTGACAGGGCCACTCTCAGCACCCTCAAGGGAGTAGGGTTGAATTTGGCAGCATTCCCTGGTGAAGCACTCCACCTCTTGTAGGATGGAATGATTGCAGAGCTGAGGGCCCGTGAGAACCGCACCCTCAAGGTGATTAGTGAGCAGTGGATTAATAATAAGCATATGGCACTATAGTGAGACTCTGTCATCACTGCAATGACTAAGGTGACCAACTAGAATGAGTGTATAATGAAGGTCATCAAGGGTGCATGCCGAATGGTCCTAGAGTTGGCCATCGTTAAGGAGAACCAGTCGAGGTGCGCATCCACAAGCTGGCCATGGGGGTAAGAAATGCTTGTATAGAATTGGTGAGGGTTTAATTGGAGTTGAACCTACATATCACAGATTTATAGTTGAAGGCGTAGCCTTCAACTTCACTAGAAGTAAAGGAGCAGCGGGCGAATGCTGTCACAAAGGCAATGTTGGCAGTTGACAGTGCAGTAGCAGACTGCACGCAACTTTTTGAGCAGTAGTTTGAGGTCCTTATAACCTTGCAGGAGGACCCCTAATGTACAGTGACTAGAGATAGGAGCGCATGAGCCGCAGTAGTGCTATGATGAATTTAAAGCCACAGCGTAAACCATCACACTCACATAGAGATTAGTGAAGTTGCAGGAGGTTAAGCAGCTGAAAGAACAGGTGGATGCAATTTAGAAAAGGAGGTAGTGTTGAAGGTGCGACTGAAGACGTGGCTAGATGAGGCTTACATGGTGAAAGCCTCTATTAAAGGAAAGCTTGCGACTTTGCGAGAAACTCAGCAAAAGCTTCAGGCCAATAGTTTAGGAGCAATGACAAAGAAAATGGTGGAAGATGCAAAGCAGGAAGCTGCACAATGCACTATTGAGGTTGCGGTCATACGGGTCGAGCTAGGAGGTCTTCGTGCTAAGATCTTCCCACCTACCAAGTGACTCAAGGATGAGTCACAATGTTTGCATTGGGGGCCTGTTGGGAACGAGATCCCCTAAGGACAGTTTTGGGGCTAAAATCCCATGTTTGGGTCAAATTTTGTAATAAAGTTGTAAAGACTCCACATTTTGTGGTCATGGAGCATGAAGGTCTCATGAGTTATTAAGGGTTGTTCGCCATTCTTTTGTAAAGTAAAGTTGACTGTAAAATATCTACCCATGGTCCACAAACCATGGAATTGTATAAAAAGAGCTAAGTAAGTAAGCTCTACGTAGTCTTAATGAGTATTAAGTTATAGAAGAAGTCTTGAGCGACAAGGGGGTAAGTCTATGTTTCAGGTCTTAGAGTAGGTAGAAGCTCTGTAGCTAAGTGCGCAGAGGCCTCAGGTAGAAGTCTACAGCTGAGTGCATGGACCCCTACAGCTATGTGCGCAGGACAGATAGAGTTTGTAATTATCTAAAGATATCAATAAAGAGAAGCATTTTACAAATTATGTGTCATTGTTTCCTGTTAATGCATCTTGTCATATTGTGTATGAATTTCAATTATAATGCTTATATGATGCACGAATTTATGTAATTACATTGGATAATTGAATGCAAGTAAGGATATTTGTTTACGCGGTGCTAACTGTGATTATTTAATAAGATAACTAAGATACTTAAGCTAGTTTAAGAATCTACACAATACGATGTCCTAGCAACGTGAAAGTACCTTAACAACAGGTTAGGGCTATGCGAAGGCCAATCATACCCCTTCGTAGAGGTTCTAAAGGGTGGAATAAAGTGCTAGTTTGGTAGAGCCCTAGAACTCTATGACCTATGCGAAAGCAAGATTAGAAGGAATAAATCAACATCACGACCATCGCAGGGTGCAGAAACTTGGTTCGAGCATCCCCCCATACTGCCTCGGGTGAGACTTCGATCTACGCTCTGTGGGCGGATGCTAAAAGGGCCAGTAGTGTAGAGATTTTTTTGGCTAACTAACGTTGAACCTGCGTTAGGCCCTTCCAATCCAACAATGCGGCTCTCTAATGTCCATCTCTATTGCAATGGCTACAAAAATTCTTCTTCCTCTAGGCCTGCTTAACCTTTTTTCTTCCCTAATGTGGAGAAGGCCTTTCATGTCTTGTCCTCTTTCTTACTTCCATTCTCTTCCAGCACTCGACAACCACAGTTATACAAGAAACAAAAAATAAATGGTTTTATATGCCACAAACTATGTTCATCCTTAACAATGTGGTTGTAATCAAAATGAACATTATCACAATGAGACCTTTTGTACCTCTCTTGGTTGTCTCCGACACAATTTTGGCAATGAGATATTTCCTTAGCTCTTCCTCTAAAATCTTCACTTCCATGGGAAGATTGTGATGTGTTTCAATCATCCTCTTTCCTCGATGGTTTTGGAAATGGCTTGGAATCTTCTGCTACCTTTGAACACTCTCCTTCGACGCATCCCAATCCTACAAATCAAGGTCTTTGTACAACCTCCAATGGATGAGTCATTCCTTGGCCATTAATGCTAACTCCTCCTCCTTTATATCCCATATTGGTAAGGAGTCTCATGCCGGTTCTTGAAATGGGTACCTCAAGGCTTCCAACAAAAATACATCATGTGAAAATGAAACTGAATAACTACCAACACTTTTTACCTCTATTTTTGATTCTTAAGTTGTTTATGATGGCTTTGCTAAGCCTTCATTGTGCTTCAACTTTTCCAAGGACTCTTCCACGGATCGTAATTGAAGTTTCAATCTCTTCTTCTCCTCTTTTGGTTCCTGTAGGGGTCTCTTCAATTCAACATTCACTGCTTGAAGGGCCTTGTTGATATTTGAATTTGAATGATGAGAAGAAGAATATTCACTCGGAGATAGAGATAGAGCATCTTCCTCTACTCTCTCTTTCTCCTATCTCTCTTTTTCCATCTTCTCATAATATGAATACATTATAACTACCATTTGTGCCATCCTAGGAGGTCATTATAGAGATCTTTATGATCCTCCATTTTCCTTCTTGTTTCACATTCAATCTCTGGTTATCATTCACACTCACAATTCACATCAGCAAGAATATTGCTCGAATACCAAACTTGATCCAGATTATCTTAGTTGTTGAAATTAACCAAGGTCTTTTACTTATGTGATGTTAACAAAATTGCATGTGAAAGAGTATGAAAAAACACATGTGTATACTTTAAAGAAGAGGAAACATAATGAAAACCATCAAATCAAACAACACAAACAAATTGATAATGGAGTTCACCCAGTGTGGGTTACGTCTCTGGGAGTAGTGTTAAGAGTGGGGAGGTTTCTTAATTAATTTTTGCAAGATGATGATGAATAAGTTCATTGTCAATACAAGGAAGAACTCTCTCAACTAGAGTGGCATGTCTCTCCACGAGATATTCTCCTATAAGAAATCTCACTTATATAAGCTCTCATTCAACATTACAAAATATCAAACTCTCACATGAAGTGTCACACAAGGATCCCCTAATATAGTAACAGACTAGGATCTCAACATCAAAGAATCATCTCAACAAAAATAAATAGAAGACATGGGGTTAGTGCATCTTATACCTCCACATTCAGTGATGGAATGAAAATGCACACCTTTGTTGAAGAAATAGACAACATGGTTGAATATTTGGCAGAAACTCATGAAATTTGACTGTAGACTTGACCCCTTTCTAATTTCGTCAAATTTGGGCTACACAAGAATCTCAAAGATTCCTCAAGGATTCTATTTTGTGGGCTTACTGTAATTTGGATGCTCATATGAAGAAATTGATCACACCATCACTTTCCTTGTGAAAAAATGAGAAAAATGAGTATGAATTTGGCCTAGTAAGAATTAATGAGTATAAATTTAGCCTAATATAAATGTGTTTGAAAGGGTCTCACTGTGGTAAGCCAATGGATGCCCCTACTGAGTAAGAATTGCACTAATATAAAATTTAGAGGTGTTTGTCTCAATCTCAAATGGTTGTTGCAAATCTGGCAATGTGAGAACTAGTGCGAAGTAGAGGCAATGCTTCAACTTGGAAAATGCATGTCGTTGGGTTTCAGACCAAAAAAAAAATAGTTTTCTCCAACCTTGGTGACTTGACCTAACAGCCAAGTGATATGAGAGAATCCCAACATGAAATTGTGGTAGAAATTGGCAATAACCAAAAAGTTATGGAGCTCAGTTAGAGTTGTTGGGGTTGGCCAATCCCAAATGACTTGTATCTTGGTTGGGTCTGCATGCATACCATGCTCATCAATGATGTACCCCAGATATTGAATCTAGTTCATGCCAAATGTGAATTTCTCCAAGTTAGCACACAACTTGTTTTGTCACAGGGTTTGAAGGACCTATTGAATATGGTGGAGGTGCTCTTCTCAACTCTGGCTAAAGATAAATATTTAATATAAATACACCACCATGAATGCATTTCTAAAGGTTCGCAAGATGTCATCCATTAATCTCATGAAGGTTGCAGGGTAATTCATCAACCTAAAAGGTATGACCAACCATTAAAGAAGGCCCTCCTTGGATTTGAAGGAAGTATTCCACACATCGGAGGGTTCAATAGGAACCTGGTGATAACATGACCTCAAGTCAATCTTGCTAAAATATTTGGTCCCCTTCAGCTGGTCCAAAAGGTCATCAATCTACGGAATTGGGTGCTTATTCCGGAGAGTGATATTGTTCAGCACCTAATAGTCAATACAAAGTCTCCAAGTCCCATGTTTCTTTTGTACCAATACAATTGGTATCCTATAGGGTGATGAGCTTTGCCTGATGTGCCCTTTCTGCAATAGTTCTTGAATCTGCCTCTTGACCTCATCGTTCTCCATAACATAGCATCACTATATCGATACATTGGGTAGTGGTCTACCTGGGGTCAGATCGATGGAGTGCTTGACCTGCCAGTGTAGAGGTACCCATGTAGGTGAGGTGAAAACGTCCCTGTACTCCTCCACGACCTTGTCCATCTGCTACTTTTGTTTGGAGGAGCCCTGTCTAGAAGTCGTGGCCACAACCTTCTTCTTTCCCTAAGGGTGGATCATATGGAAAAAAAATTCTTGGTCTGGGAAATGATCTTACTACATTGCTTTGTAGTGATCAAAGAGATGGCAGTAGGCAAGGCTACACCCGGTATCATGTACAAATTATTGGCCAAAGTAATAATCACACAGAAATGTATAGACTTATATATAGCATGTCTCTTCCACAAGTATGGTTTTCCTAAATACATCACAAACTTCAATAGGAACAACATCACCCATTTCCTCATCCATGAAGGCCTTGATGCTGTAGGGAAGGCAACACTATTGACTGATGTAGAGATCTCTTCCTTGGTGAAGCCACCCAATGGTGTACATCTGTGGATGTGTTTTAGTCTTTAAGCCTAGGTACTTCATGACCTCTACTAAAATGAGGTTCTTTTGGCTCTCATTGTCGCCAATGAATTGCAGTGGAGAACACTTCACCCACATCTGTGAGTGGAAGAGGCATACCTCCTCCTCTGGATGTTCAAGCTCATTTTTCTGGATCTTGGTGGTGGCCATGGTGGCATTAGGCTCTGTATCAATGATAGGATTCCCTTTATCATTTCCCTTATCAAGTTTTGACTCAGAGTCTAAACATGCATCTAATTTAGAGGCCTTCAGCTCAACCACTAGTGACTACATGGCCCGACACTCACTTTTGTTGTGAGTGGAGTGCTTATGGAACTCACACCATTTTCCCATGTCCTAATTTGTCTTCGTGGTGTTGTTAATTTCTTCTGGCTTTGGTGGGTTGTTTTGGGCAGCCCCACTTTGGATTTGTCTGTTGCTCAGTAGTTTGGGGGCACCTTTTCCTTGCTTTAGATTCACATATCCAAAGTTTTTCTTCCTCTATTTAAACTTCTACTCAATATTGACAATGTATTTGTATGTTGTTCTGAGAGAGGAAATTTCCAGGAACTCCCTCTCATCCTAGATGTACTTGTGTATATAGTTGTGGTACTTGAGTACCAAATTCCTCTTAGAATCCTTGATACCTAGCTTCATGTGAACGTTCTGAAAAACATTTGTGAACTAGGGCACATCTTTTCCCCTTCCCTGTCGTAGTGTGGTCCACTTTATGTATTTGTCTTTATAGCTCCTGACAGGGTAATATTGTTCCTTGATGGAATCCTAGAAAGAATACCATGTGGTTGCAACTGAAAACAATGAGGATTCACTCTCGTCCTTTTGTTCACAGTAGGTTTCCCACCGGTCCTTGACATGTGTGGCAGCTTTGAGAAGTGCAAAATTAATATTTTCTCGATTGGAAAAGTCATGAACTGAAAAATATCCTTCCAACAGATTTAACCCTTTATCTACAATGTCTGCATCTATCTAGCCCTCAAATATGGGAATATCAAAGTTAACATGTACCTTAAAAGGAGTGGCACCCCTATAGTCACTGTTGGATGAAGATGTGTTGCTTGTGGTTAGTCTTCGAAGGATTTGGGAGAAGTTATCCATCATCATGTTCCTATGTTGCTCGAGGGCTTCCTCGAGAAACATTTTGAAGGGATCTCCCACCCCCTCATCTTTCTTATCTTCTGCCATGGGAGGTCATCGAGGTTTACTAGGCTGGTATTGCAACAATTCAATTAGATCGAGCCCTAACTCCTTATACCTTGACCTCGTTGGACACATACAAAGAAAAACAAAGAAAGAACATACCTCTCTGATAGCACTAATCTGAACGTAAACAGGAACACAAAAAATTATAGATATAACCATAAATATATATATGCAATAGAAATAACACTTCATTTCATGAATACAAAAATAGTGAACTATGCTTACAAACAGAATGGAAATAAACTATCTCGGGAAATGGTAGCTTATCTATGAGAAGTGATGTGGCTACTACATGCCTCTCAACTATTTTACAATGAGGCTCAAGGGCCTATTTATTATTGAACAAGAGAAAGCCCTAACCCCGAGAGATGTAAGGCCAAGAGATTGTGGGCCCCATTGGGGTTAGTTGTAGCCAAATTCTCGGGGTCATAACTTGGTTTTTATTATCTTCATTTGGCACGTACGATACCGTTTTGAAAATGTCTCTCTAATTACTAGAGGATTTGCGGAAAACCCCTAGCTATATCTATGGGCTTGCAGAAGACCTCAAAAAAATGTCATTATGGGGTCAAAACTGCTCCAGAAGTTCAAGACCCGAAAAATTTCTAAAAATATTAAATGTTGAAATAAACAAGGAAAAATATGAAACCAGCTATAGGTCTAGGTGGAATAGGTGGGTGGCCACCAATATCCACTTAGATCAGGAAATGTGAGTAGAGGTGTAGAGTGGAGGTGGTGATTTAGCTTAATGAACATCTTCTATTGGGAATCAGACTAGAAAAAATTTTCTTTCGCTCTTCCCTTGGTAACCTAACTCATACGCCAAGTGATATAAGGGAATCCCAACACTAATATTTGATAAAAATTGGCAAGTCCCAAAAAGCTTCGAAGCCCTATTAGAATGTTTGGTGCTAGCCAATCCCGAATGACTTGGATCTTAGCTAGACCCATATGCACGCCTTGCTTATCAATGATGTAGCCTAGATATGAGACATGGATCATGCCAAATGTGCATTTCTCCAAGTTGGCACATAGTTTGTGTTACAACAGGGTTTGAAGGACCTGTCGAATGTGTTATAGGTGCTCTTCCCAACTCTTTCTGAAAATGACGATGTCATATAGATATACAACAATGAACAAGTTGGTGAAGGGACACAATATGTCATCCATCGGCCTCATAAAGTTGCCCGGGAATTAGTCAACCCAAAAGGCATGACCAACTACTCGAAAATGAACTCCTTGGATTTGAAGATGGTGTTCCGTACATCTGTGGGTTTTGTTGGCACTTGGTGTTAAGAAGACTTAAAATTGATCTTACTAAAATACTTGGCCCCCTCGAGATCGTCAAGAAGCTCATCAATCTGTGCGATTAGATACTTGTTACTCAAACTAATTTTTTTTAGTGCCCGACAATAAATGCATAGTCTCCTAGTTCCATCTTTCTTTTGTAAAAGTATAATCATGCTCTAAAAGGTGAGGAACTTGGTTGGATGTACCCTTCTTGCAAAAAAAATTTGATTTTCCACTCGATTTCTTCATTTTCCTAAATGGATTAGTGGTAAATTGACCCATTGGGTAGAGGTGCTCTGGGAGTTAAACTGATCGAAGCTTGACATGACAATACAGAGGTACCCGTGCGGGTGAGGAGAATGTGTCCCTGTATTCTTCCCCAACCTTATCTACCTACTCCTGTTGTGTGTGGGATCCCTTCCTAGGGGCCATGGATAAGGCCACTATCTTCCCCTTGCTTTAAGATAAAATTAGAAAGAAGAGAAATTTATCGATCTCAAATATTATCTTACTACATTGCTTGGTAGAGATGAAGGATATGTTGGTAGGAAGGGATACCTCTGGTATCCTATATAAATTAGCTCCCGAAGTAATAAAAAAATGCAATTCCTAGACTCATGCATACCATGATGCTTCCACAAGTATGGCTGGCCTAATAACACATCACAAACTTAAAGAGGCAAAACATCACATAGTACCTCATCCATGAAGGGCTTGATGTTGTAGGGAAGGTGACACTACTCACTGATGTGAAGATCTCGTCCTTGGTGGCTACCACCAAATGGTGTATGACTAAAGGTGTGGTGTAGTCAGTAGGCCTAGCCGCTTCTAGAACTATGCTGAAATGAGGTTATTTTGGCTCCTGTTGTCAACAATGAACTACAATCGAGAACCCTTCACCCACATCTATGAGTGGAAGTGATGACCCCCCTCCTCTGGATATTTGAGATCAATCTTATGGGCCTTTGCAACGGAAACATTGGCATTGGCTTCTACGTTAATAATCTACTTCCTATTTTCATTCCCTTTGTCAGGTTCTAGATCAAAATCAAAACATGCATCAAAATCTAAGGCCTTCATCCTAGCCACCAGTGATCCCTTGGCGTGACACTCATTTTTGTTGTGAGTGGGTATCTTATCGAACTCACACCATTTTTTTGTGTCATTCTCTATCTTCGTGGTGCCATTATTTTCTTGAAACTTCGATGGGTTATATTGGGTCACTCCACCTTGGTTCTATGCTCTGTTCTATAGTTTGGGGGAGCTCTTGCCCTACTTCTGATTCGCAAATCAAAAGTCACACTTATTTTTTTTAATTTTTTTTCAATATTCGTAGCATATCGATATGTTGCACTAAGAGAGGAGATGTTCAGGAACTCCATTTATTCCTAAATGTATTTGTGTATACATTTTCAGTACTTGAGCATGAGATGTCACTTAGAGTCTTTGATGCCCAACTTTGTGCATATACTATGAAAAATAGTTGTGAGCTCATGAACATAGTGGTCCCTTTGCTACCTTAGTGTGGTCCATTGTATGTACTTATCCTCATAGCTCCCCACAGGGTAATATTGTTCCTTGACAGCATCTCAGAAAGAGTACCAAGAGGGGGTGCCTATAAAAAGAGAGAGTTCCCGAGCCCATTTCTCAATGTAAGTTTCACACTAGTCCTTGAGATGGGGACAACATTAATTAGTGCAAAATTAATCTTCTCCCTATCAGAGAAACTATGCACCAAAAAATAACCTTCCAACAAATTAAACCATTTATCTACCACATCTACATCTATTTAAGATTTGGATACAAGGATATCAAAACTCACTTATACCTTAAAGGGGGTGGTACCTCTGAATTGACTATTGGATGAAGATGCATCGTCAGTGGTCATCCACTAAAGGATCTAGGAAAATTTGTTCATAATGTCGTTCCTTTTCTGCTCGAGGGCTTCTTTGAGAAATAGTTTGATAGGATCTCCTGATCCCTTGTCTTTATTTTCTTCCACCATTGGAGGCCATTGGTGTCAGCTAGAATGGTCTTGCAAAGGCTTAACTAGTTCAAGTCCCAACTCCTTATACCCCGACCTCATTGGGGACATGCACAAAAACAAAGAAAGAGAAGAGAACTTTGATACCACTAATCTAGATTTATGAAGGGACAAAATGAAATACTGATATAAACAAAAACACAAAGATATAGTGGAAACAGAAATTCAATTCCTTAATAACAAACTACTAAAAATTGTTTACATGCATAATGGAAATAAACTATCTCAAGTGGTGGTAGCTTATCTATGAGAAGAGATGTCACAGCTACATGCCTTTTGAACTATGTTACAATGAGGCTCAAAGGCTTGTTTATTATTGGAAAACAATGGAAAACCCTAAACATCCAAAAAAAACCCTAGGAGATGAAGTGTGAAAATTTTGTGGACCCCGTTGGGGTAAATTGGTACATAAACTTCCTCAGGTTGTAACTTTCCCATACGATCTCTGTTTAACATGTACAATACCTCATTAGAAATATCTATATGAGGACTACAAATATTTACTACAAGCCCATGCCATAATCTATGGGTTTTCCTATTTTCCAAAAAAAAAAAATCATTTAGTTTTTCAAAACAACCGTGGAATTTTAGGACCCAAAAAACTGCCAACAATAGTAATCTATGCTACAATTAAGGAAATTGAAAGAAAGAATGGATGGATTCCAAGTGGAACAGGTGAGTGGCCACCAATATGCACTTGGATCAGGTGAATATCAACTACATCCCTTTTATATCTTCCTTGAATATCCCAAATTTAAGAAAACTTACAAACAATCCCATTTCACATGACGCGTAATGACTCAAACCAACAAAGTTGCTTTATGATATTCCAAAATTTGAAGGAAAGTAGGGAGAGGACCTTGCAAACCACATTATGAAATTTAATCTCTAATGCTCATCCAACATTATCATAGCTCACTCAATTTGACTAAGGTTATTTCATTGCACCCTCACTGGCCCTGTTGTGAAATGGTATGTAAGCAAGGCCTTAGGTCCTCGAGGAGCCTTTACCTACTTAGCTAAGTAATTCCTCACCTTTTTCCAGCTCCCAATCTATTGGAAATACTGAGAGGGGGGTGAGTAAGTATTTCTTAGCAATTAGCTCTTTTTAAATCCTTTAGAGAATTAGTTAATCTTCAATTATTATTAATGTTTATGCAGTAAAACCAATAAAAAATAGAACATAGTAGGCACAATAAGTTTAGGTGGAAAACCCCCTCCGGGTCAAAATCCACCGAATGCTTTTCTAATAAACTCTTTAATCTTTAGCTGCAACTGAAATGAAAGCAACAACTTCCTAGAATTCTAGAAAAACATTCTTTTCTAGTTCCCACTGGAACGCCCCAATGCCCTAGTTTCTTTAGTAATCAACTAAATGGATGCACCAACACTCTAGTGAGCCACAACTCACCCTAGCACCACCCCACCACCCTGAAGTGTTCACAAGCCCCAACCTGTAGGAAACTTCATACACCTACCTAGCACCTTCCTGCCACCCTATAATGATTGAAATGAGACAAGAGTGTGGATTCCCATATCAGGGACAATGATCCATGATACAATATGATTTACAGCGATTTTGACTGGTCACCCAATCACACTATGACCTACAACCCAACCATGAAATCATCCCAATAGAGACTCCTATACCTCCCAATAATGCCTTTTCGAATCTAGGAAGATTGACTCTTTTACAATAATGACTCTTCCAATGATGCCAGTTTCACAACTTTACAATGACGAGTCTTGGCCTTGACACTTTTACAAATGATTCTTTTACGATTTTACAATGATGACTCTTGGCCTTGACACTTTTACAAATGACTCTTTTACAAATTTACAATGTTGACTCTTGGCCTTGACAGTTATTCACAATATATGGATGGTTACTATGTCTTCAAAGGATGTCCTGTTGCAATGCTTCCTTTCATTTGATACTTCTTCTCTTGAATTCTTGCTTGAAGTTGTACTCAAATCTTCTTCTACTTGCATGCAAAATTTTCCTAGAAAAACCAATCCGAAAACAAAACAAAATACCATTCAACTTACCTCTGCCTACAAAACATATGTAAGTCCATAATAATGAATAAATACAAATTAAAATTACAATGTGTACCTAAAGTGTGCTTGTCACTTTTGTTGTTGACTTGTTGGAGCAGTAGACAAATACTCCCACTCCTGATATAGGCCTTGACTCTATGCAAGGCTATATTCAAAACTGACCTAAAGATATATACAATAAAAACTGATGACAGACCCTAGTCTTGTGATGGACCAAGCTCTATGTACAACAACAAAGACCATTCTATCAACTATCACAAGACAAGTAACATGAAATTACAACATCATATAGATTTAGCAGACTTGGTATAGCATCAAGAATATGTAGCATCAAATGTGCAGTTTCAAGAATAGTACATATGAAATGTGGTATCAAAACTAACCGTGACATATAGAAACATGGAGATATAACCGAGACATTGTATATACTTATGTTGTCCTGAAAGACATATGTTAGAGATGATACTCATATTTCAAATGCAAACACTAATCATACATAACTTTCTGTAGGAGACTTACCCTTGACTATTAATGTGTGGTCCTTACTATAGTGGTCCTTGAATGTATGCTTTTCCTTGCTTTCTAGGAGCTCGATATTGAATCAGTTGTATCTATGTAAGTTCGTATCTCTAGGGTCTAAAATTTTGTCTTGTGGTAGCCCTCTGAGCGCTTTCTCCACCCCTATAGGTCTGATCAATATTGGATTCTTCAAGAAAGTGTTATGCCCAATATTCGATGGTGTCCTAATTATAGATTAGTTCAATAGAGTGAACGTGTATGAAGTGCCACATGTCTCTATTGCAACCTTCTGCCTTGAAATTAGTACTCAACAAAATACAATCCATCCTCTTTCTTTGACTATTTATGAAATTTGAATCCAATTCTCAAAGCGAAAGTTATGATGATTTTCCAAACGTCACCTTTTTTACATGGAATTTGGGATCCTGCAAAAACCCTAACTTCCTCAGATAATATCTCTGAAAAGATAGCGAACCAAGATCTGAAATTTGGTCATGGGGTTCATCCATATTTTGTTGAAAATGGGTTTTAATTTCAGCTTCTAAAGTTTCGCGTAAAAAATGTTATAGCGACATTTCCACGATGACCTGGTTGAATCCACAAAATCCCTACTAGAGGAGGATATGAGGGTCATTATTTATATGAATGTATTGAGTTGAGAGGGTCCTCAACAAGTGAACACTGGATGGATTTGAGGAGAAAAAAAATTATTAATGATTGACTATTCAATGACAACAACCAATTATGAGTGCCATGCCACAACCCCACAGGGTTTTAACCCACCAACTAGGGTTACTAAATTCCAACATGAATATCTCTCAAACCGTGAAGAATTACTTGGTCTTCCATATAACAATGGAAACATCTCAATGAGTAGAATGCTTATAGAAGATACTTGACTTATATTAGAGTAAGTTTTCAAGTCAAAATTCCCATGGAGGATCAAGGTAGCCCCCGGTGCTGCTTGGGTTGACATCAATGACAACCAATGATCAACACAATCCAACATGAGACCAGCCTAGATATTTTAATAAACTTTTTTCAAACGAACTCAACTCATATTATGTATAATGTCCATGAGTAGCGAAAAAATCGTAGCCTAGGTGAAGTGAATGTAACAAAGGACCTTTACCTTAACTTTTTTCTAAAATCTCTTGTGCCAATAATCGAAAATAATGTGGCCACAACATTGCCAAAAATAAAAGAAGATGGTATTTTCAAAGCTCAATAATTTGAGCTCATATACACTTAGTCGGGGTACTTTTATTTTGTTCTACCCGATGCCCCTTGATTCCAATCATTCAAAAAGGATAAAGAAAGAACATCAAATGTTGTAGAAGGTTTTTGGAAACATCACCGAAAATCAAACCATAAACACTTTCTGTTGTAGCTCTGATACCACTTGTTGTAGATCTAACCCAGAAATAATATGATAACAGAAATAACCCAAGAATAACAAGATAGAAATAGATAGAAATGCTTCTTTATTATCAAACCCTTATGGTAGGGCAACACCATACATTCACTCCTTAAGGAAGGGGAACACTCCACAAGCCATATGCCTGTTCATACACAAGAATACTTCTCTTCATATCACTCCATGTGGAGTCTCTAGCCTCTATATAGGCCTCATACATACAATACCATGCATCATTACCATGGTTTCCT
>APFE030429246.1:77838-94855 GCA_000404065.3 Pinus taeda
CTTTGCTAGGCTGTGTGTCTGTCTGTGTGAGCTTATCCACAAAAATTTTACGGTCAAATTGGTCCATAAGAGCTTTTTGAAGGCATCCCAAGTCAAGAACCTTTCATAGCCACGTTGATTCCCTATGTACCATTGTCGTATTTCATAGTCCAAGTAATTGCTCCCCATCTTAAGCTGATTGTAATCATCATAGACGTGATCCAATTCAAAATATTTCTCCATTGTTGCTAGCCATTTGGTTGGATGAGAGCCATCAAATCTATACAAGGCCTTCAATTTCTGATCTAGGTACCCCATCAAAAAAAAATTGGCGAAAATTTGAAATTGTCACAGTTTCGTCAATATTGATCAGAATACTTATTATGACCTGTTTTTAGAAATGGAAAAATCATTTTCCATCTACCCATGTGATAGAAATCTTGATCCCGGCACTGGAATTCCAGATCTGCGCTGCTACTCTCCCGCCGTCACCCAAAATTTCTGAAAAAAGAGTTGATTTTAAATCAACGATATCTCCCTCATCTGGACTCCGATTCGACTGATTCGTTTTTTGAATTTGAATTTTTTTTCACAAAGAATCCATATCTACAATTAGATTTTGTATATCTTACACCAGGACGTCTAGATCTGCACCGCAAACTCGCTGCCCTGAAAAATTATCTGCAACCCTACTGATTTTTAAATCAACAATATCTCCTTCATCCGGACTCCGATTTGCCCGATTTTTTTTTTTCAATCGGCTATTTTTTCAAAAATAATACAGATCTGTAATCAGATTTTTCAGATCTTGAACCAAAACATACAGATCTTATATGCAAACTCGCCGCCCCTGAAATCCTGCAAAAAGTAAAAACAAAATCTCCACTTTTGTGCCCAAGAAAGTGCTCTGATACCACTTGTTGTAGCTCTGATACCACTTGTTGTAGATCTAACCCAAGAATATTATAGATCTGATAAGAAAGTATAAGATAATGCAAATAAACCCAGAAATAATATGAGTGATTCTTTATTGATCAACCCTTAAGGTAGGCAACCACCATACAATTACTCCTAAGGAGAGAAACTTCCACAGCCATATTTTTTGTCATACAAGAATCTTTCTCTCATGTCTTTCCATGTGGAGTCTCAGCCTCTATATAGGCCTCATACATCAAATACCATGCATCATTACCATGGTTTCGTCATACCATCAACTAATACCATGGGCCCCTTACATTATTATTAACTACTTGTGGTCCCTTACATGACATGGGTTAACCACCTTATTTATTACTATGGCCCATCCCATTATTACCTTGGGTACCTCCCTCAGTACCCCATATTACCCCCCCTAGGTATATAACACTTTCCAATAGTTTGGAAACATGTACAGTGGACCATTCCATTTCTAATCATTTGGTGGTTCACCAACAACTCAAATTCCAACTAATATAGGATATTATCCACATCATTTGAGGAACTCACGAAACCATACCATACACAGTAACCAGTCCCTTAACATACAGGGTAACCAATATCCTCCGATGAAGGGTGATGAGTACTCTCTGCATGCCACAGAGGTAGTGTCCACCTCCCAATCCACTTACACAATCCAGGAGAAGGGAAACCTTACAACCATTTTCCAGCACCCCAACAAATAAACCCCATGGCTCAACTTGACGCTAAGGTTAATTTTATGCGGCCTTCTTTCCCCAAAATATAGTATTGATTTGAACAAATGAACATGACAAACCCTTCAAATGTCGAAAAAAAAAAAGGAAAGAACAAAAAAAAAGGGAAACCTCAACAGGGAGAACAAATAACCTCTACGTGCACCGACTCAGGGAAATTCCCCTAATCAGAATCAAACTCAAAGTCAGTATACCAACAACCCACAACCTCATAAAAAAAAATTATTTTGAGGACCAAACATGCATGTGCTATTTGTGGAAAATATGGGAATTACACCCATCATTGTCCTCAACTCCCAGAGTTGAAATGGATGAGAGAGTCCTAGGGACAAGGGGGAATGAACCAACAACCTATAGTTATGAAGAATCCTTCCCCCCACCAGGTGGAAGCAGCCATGCAACATGATACCACCCCTCACCAATACCAACATAAAACTAGGGGTAGTTCTAATGACCTGGCTAATCATGACATTTTCATGGCTGGAGTTTATGTTCTCCTATAAACACAAAACCAAGATTATGGAAACCCTCTAGAGACCAATCCTTCCACATCATCAAACATTGCTACTATGACACCTTTGAAGATACCACGACCCCCTATTGATCTCATTCCCAAAATTATCAAAATGCCATTATATTGTAATGCTCATCACAAAAAAGAGATCTTTAGTTATAAAATTGTTGATGATTTAGCTCAGTTCCCCTTAACCATGTTAGTGATGGAGCTTTTACAAATCTACCTATCCTAATGGAAATACCTACTTTCCACATTAGGTGCAATTGAACTCTCCAATTTGAAGTTGATGGCTTTTAATTTAGACAACTCTGTTGAGAAATGGCAACAAGAAATTCTAGTTTAATTTTTCCTTGAATTAAACTAAGAATTAAAATCGAATTCTATTCTCATAGCAACTTGTAAATTTTTATGCAACTAGCTCACAAAATAGAAGAAAATATAGATCAACAACTTCAAAATCAGCCTCTTCGAGGGGGAAACCTCCTTTACATTAGACAAATGAAAAATTATTGGATGATACAAATGACAAGGCCTCTTTTCTATATATAGGATCCTAAGGGGTCCCAATAGAATAAGAGCCTACATAACAATAATATTGTAGGGGCACAAAAATAACAATAGTGGGCTTCTATGGGGCACAATAATAAAAAATGGGGACTATATGGGCACAATAATACAATAATGAGGTTGCACTAATAACAATAAGGGGTTACACTAGTAGTATAGGGGCCTAACTTGCCCCTCTCCTTCAAAAATTGTTGTCCTCAATGCTTGAGTAGTTCTTGATGATTCTGTATAAAATTCTTATCCTTCCATGTGGAATATTCAACAAGTAGGTTCTTCAAATTGATCAGATACTCTGAAATTGATCGATTTCATAGCTGTCGATTTCTTGTTTCTATGACTGGTTCAAGCTCCAATATGATTTTTCCTTCCTCATTAAGCTCTAGAAATATTGTTTGAACTTGGATCTTCTCAACTATAACCTTCTTTAAGCATGAAACATGGAAAACTGGGTGCACTTGGGAAAATGTAGGAAGCTCCAATTTGTATGCCATAGTACCAATATTTTGTAACACCTTGTATAGAGCATAATGTTTTGGTGATAATTTATTATCCTTGTTAGCTTGCTTGAGGGAAATGTTTTTGTGTGGTTGTAGTCGTATGAATACCCAATCACCTACATAAAAAATTCTTTCACTGCAATGTTGATCTGCCTGTTGTTTCATTCTATTTTGTATCAAAGTGAGGTTATCCTATAATAGTTTGAGAACTTCTTATTGATGCTCAATGTGATATTCCACTACTTGAACTTTAGAATTTTCTTTTAAACATGATGTGATGGACAGTGGATGATATCCATAAAGTGTCATAAATGGGGTAATTTTTGCTGCAATATGGAAGGAATTGTTATACCACCATTCAGCCAGAGGAAACCACTTAACACATTGTGTATGTTTATCAGATACAAAGCAACGAAGATGTCCTTCCAAACCTTTATTCACTATCTCAGTTTTCCCATCATATTGTGGATGATGAGATGAGTTATGAGCTAACTGAGTACCCAGACAAGAAAATAATTATGTCTAAAAATTTCTAGTGAAAATGGGATCTCTGTCGCTTACAATAATATTTTGGTTTCCATGTAGAATTTTTACTTTTTCCATAAATGCAGTAGCAATTATACTAGCTTTAAATGGATAATATAATGCACAAAAGTTTGCATACTTGGTAAGTCTATCAACTACCACCATGATGACACTCTCTCCTTCGGACTTGGGTAAAATTGTGATAAAATCCAATAAAACCTCCTCCCAACATTGACTTGGAATGGATAAAGGTTGTAACAAACCTGGGGTCTTAATTGTCTCAAATTTATTTTGTTGGCAAACCAAACATTCTGCCACAAACTTTTGAATATTAGATTTAAGGCCTTCACCAAGCTGCACAAGCACTGTGCCAAGTGCAATCGCTGAAGAATCAACGTGAACATGAAAGTTTTGACTCCAATATGGGAATATGAGAATGGGCGCAGTCACCAGCTTTTCCTTCAAAGTATCAAATGCGGCAGTCTGATGTCCATTCAAATTGGGTCTCTTTTCTGCGTAGCTTCTCCATCAACGCGGTAATCTTAGCATAGTTCCTTATCAATTTGATAGAATATCTTGTATGTCTTAGTGTAGCGCACAACATCACACAAAAAAATTATTTCTCAACCCTGTGGTAATTTTTTCAAAATCCTGAGTGCCCTCCTAAGGGAGAGGTGTGGAATTCCAGAAGAATCTTTCGTTTGAGTTGGGAGTTATTATAGAGGTATAAGTGATATTTGTACCATAATGAATCATTTTTCCAGCTAAATGTATCATATGTATTGTGATCTTGTTGCAATGTTTGAATGAGTGCCCACACTTCTTTGTCATTCTTCCATTCATACCTTGCTTCATTTCTCCAATCTAGTTGGATAATAGAAATCGCACAAAACAATGCTTCCACATCCTCATCCTTTCTTGAGAGTGCATCTGTAACAAAATTTTGTTTCCCTTTTTTGTAGATCATTTCAAAGTCATAACCCAACATATTTGTGACCGATTTTTGTTGTTCTTCTGAAGATAATCTTTGTTCTAAAAAGTATTTAAGACTATCATGATCCATTTTTACCTTGAAGTGTCTTCCCATTAGGTAAGGTCACCATTTCTTAAGTGCATGTAGTATTGCCAACATTTCCTTCTCATAAATAGCTTTGTGTAAATACTTTCCTTTGATTGGATGACTTTCGAAAGAAATGGGTCTTTCTTCTTGCATTAAAACAACACAAATTCCATTTCCTAAGGCATCACATTCCAGAATAAATGTTTTTGTGTAGTTGGCATAGCTAAGAGCGGTGCTTGGCACATTGCTTCTTTAAGATGTTCAAAGGCCTTCATTACTTTTGGAGTCTAAGAAAATGCATCTTTCTTTAGTAACGTTGTTAGAGGTACTGTTATTCCTCCATAAGTATTAACACACTTGCGATAATACCCTGTCCCGAGAAATCCTAGCAGATGCTTTATTGATGTGGGAATTTTTCTTTCCTTAATGGCTTTAATTTTGCTAAGGTCTACCTTAACACCTTCACGAGATACAATATGACCCAAATATTCCACCTCTTGCACTCCAAAGAAAAATTTGGAGGTTTTTGTATATAATTGTTTCTCCTCCAATAGTTTGAGTAGCCTGTCAACACGTTGAACATGATCCTTCCAAGACTTCTTGTAGATTAGTATATCATCAAAAAATACTAACACAAATTTTCTAAGGAAGGGTTTGAAAATGGAATTCATCAAGCCTTCAAATGTAGAAGGTTCATTGGTAAGGCCAAAAGGAATGACCAAAAATTCATAATGACCCTCATGAGTTCTAAATGTTGTTTTTGGAATGTCATGAGTGTTCATTTTGATTTGATGATATCCTGAACAGAGATCCAACTTGGTGAAGTAAATTTCTCCATGTAATTCATCAAATAATTCATTAATGACAAGAATGGGAAATTTATCTTTAATAGTAATCTTGTTGAGCTCCCTATAATCTTGACACATGCGCCATGATCCATCCTTCTTGTGTACCAATACCACTGGAGCAGACAAATAACCTTGACTAGGCTGAATTATACCAACCTCTAGCATTTTTGTAACCATATATTCAATTTCACTCTTTTGGGCATATGGATATCTATAAGGCCTAATGTTTGGGGGAACACTTCCTGTAATCGAATGAATAGCATGATCATGATCATGAATAGTTGGGAGGCCTTTGGGAGTCTCAAATACCTTAGAATGATTGTCCAAAATTTTTTCGAGATCTAGAGAAATAGATGATTTTGATGTGGGAACCTCTAGTGAGCATAATTGTGAAATTACGCACCATTGTTCTTTCTTTAAAATCTTTGTCATGTTGTTAGATCTTATAATCTTTAACGGTTTCCCTGCAATACCCCTTAATTCAACTTCCTTTCCTTCCAAAAAAAAAATCACTTGAAAATTAAAAGCTATCATACCCAAAGATTGTAGCCATTGGACTCCTAGTACAACATCAGCGCCACCCATTGGAATGGAAAGCGTTGAACTATTCAGTACATGTTATCCCATGGCTAGATTGATATTATGGCTTTTTCCATAAAAATTTATGGTTCCTACATTCACAACCATCACTTGAGACTCTGGTGTTGGATATAGGAAGAAATTCAATTCCTTGGATATCTTACAATGTATAAAATTATGGGTACTACCCGAATCAATCAACATTATTACCCTTTTCTTCTTGGTATGTCCTTCTACCTTGAGAGTTTGAGGAGTGGTAATTCCTTCCAATGCATTACAAGGTATGGTTAGGTTCATTTCTTCTTTGCCTAGGGTTGGTTCTTGGTGTATATCCTCCTCTTTTGACGTTTCTTGTTCCTTTTCTTTGTCCTCTTCAAAATCTATGTGAAATAATTTATTCTCAACAGACTTATGACCTTTAGTGTATTTTCTATCACGACTGTAACAAGTCCCTTTTTCTCTTTTCTCTTCCAATTTTTTGGGTGTCAACCTTGTAGGTTGTTGAAGGCTAGGGGAAGCAACACTTTCATCCTTATAGTTGTGGGTGGTAAGCTTCCTTGTTGTCATAATTTTTCTTTCATGTTTTCTTTCCAACCTGAATGCCTTCTCTAATGAATTGGGTTCCCAATGGTGAACCTCATGTTGGATGTTATCCTTTAAATTCCCTATGAACACATCAATTCTATGATCCTCTAGAATATTTTTTACTCGTATATTCAATTTTTGGAATTCCTCAATGTGCTCCACCATTGAACGCTTTTGTTTGAGATTTGTCAATTAGCTAAAGAAGGTGTTTGTTTTTGTATATTCATAATGTGCTATCATTTCCTCCATAAAAATTGACCAAGTGACAATCTGTTTACGAGAGCAAAGCTATAGATACCATACAAACTGATTGGGTTCTAAATATAAAGTTTCAATGCATACCTTTTGTGTGTTTTGCATATTATGGAGATTGAAATATTGCTCCATCTGTAGTATCCATGTTACGGGATCCTTGCCATCAAACTTCCTCATATCGATATTTGCAACATCGTGGGTCTTGAATCCAACATTAGGTTCTATGGAATCATGATTAACATTTCTTTTGTTCTCATCATGACTTTCTTCTACTACCTTTTCACCATTAGGAAGCATTTATTGAAGAATCTTTTCCAAACCTCCTTTCAAACCTTCCATGTCTTTCCTCAATTCTTCAATGTTTACTTCTAAACCATCCATCTTGGATTCCATGCCATCAATATTAACTTCCATGCCATTCATCTCAGTTCCAATGCCTTTCTTTAAACCATCCATCTTAGCTTTTATTACTTTTTGTGACAGTGAAATTTGTTGCACTTGGTCTCTTAATCTTGATATATCATGTTGCATTTCTTCCTCGTCATCATGATTCATGGTAATGATTTCAGGTTTCTTACTAGGTGTTTCCATTTTCTTTCCTCCAGGCATCAATTAATGATAATTATGCTTCACTATTCCCTTTGAATTACTTCAAACTATTTTTTCAAACCAAACTTATGCAAAATTTTAGAAATACTACGCACCTTTTTTCGCTTTGTAGGAGCTTGATATTGAATCTATTGTATCTTTGTAATTTCAGATCTCCGAGGTCTAAAATTTCATGTTGTGCTAGATCATTTATTCATCTTTCCAATCCCACAAGTCTGATAAAGATTGGATTCTCCAAGAAAGAGTTATTCCAAATATCCACGATAGCCTGATTATAGACTGGTTCAGTAGAGAAAACTTGTACGAAGTGCCACATGTCATTGTTTCGAATTTCGGACCTAGAAACAATGTACCGATAACTAAAGTCTATCCTATGTCTGTTACTTTTTATGAAATTTTAATCTCATGCTCAAATAGAATGTTATGATGATTTTCCCCAACTCACCTATTTTAGATATAATTCTGGAGCCTACAAAAATCCTAACTTTCTTGGATCATATCTTCGAAAATAGAGAGAGAGAAGATATGAAATTCGGACCCAAGGTTCATCAAGATTCCTACTCAAATGAATTTTAGTTTCAGCTTCTGAAACTTTGTAGAAAAAAATTTATAGAGAAAATTCCGCGATGACCTATTTGAAGCAGCAAAACCCTAGAATCCAAAGCTCTTATACCAAATGTTATGCAACCAGCTCACAAAATAGAATAAAAGATACATCAACGACCTCAAAATCAACCTCTTCGAGGGGGAAAACTCCTTTACATAACACAAATGAACAATTATTGGATGATGCAAATGACAAGGCCTCCTCTCTACATTTAGGATTCTAAGGGGTCACAGTACAATCATAGCCTACATAACAATAATATTGTAGGGGAACAACAATAACAATAGTGGACTTCTATGGGGTAAAATAATAACAACATGGGGACTATGTGGGCACAATAATACAATAAGGGGGTTGCACTAATAACAATAAGGGGTCATACTAGTAGTATAGGGACCTAACATAAATAGTTAATTGAGTTTAATTAACTCAATTAGCTTAGGAATTTCATGTTGGAAGTCTTTCTGTAGTCATGTATATGTTCTCCCTGAATTTTAGGGATCCAAACTCCAATATGAGTTTAAATTGAGTTGGAAATTAGATCACACAGTTTACTGAGTTATGTTTAGTTAAATTAGTTGTAACTATTTGTGGAACTAATAGAGGATTAACAGTCAGTTGATGCACTCATGCATCCACTAGCGCTACTCCAGTTAACTGAAGATTCCCATATCAGAAACTCATGCATGTTAGTTCAAGGAAAGACCCAGTTGAGACTTGAGTGTAAGGATAGCATACTATCATTTATATTATTTACTAGAGTGTAAATATTGTTAGTGTCAGTGTCTTCGCACTACCATTAGTGATCAAAATTACTCTTTTGCATTTCATACTAGAAGTCCCATTCTGATGAGGTTGCATTCAATTAGTTCATGGATCTACTGATGGTAGGGTTCATTTTAGTTTTTCCCTCATGATATGTACTTGCTGACCTCCTTTCATACCTTTTAGTCAATGGTTTATGCTCATTTTCAATCTATTTCATCAATTACATAGGGTTTTGATCTCATTAGGTCTAGGGTTTCCTCCATGGTCATATTTCAGGGATTATTGCTAATAATTGTCAGCAAAGACATGAGGACGTTAATAATGATAAAAAAAATCAAATTTTGTTAATTTGTAAATTTAATAAGTTTTTCACCTCACAACCAATTTGAGGTGAAAAACAGAGCATTTGTATTTATTTGTAATTTCATGTAATTTCATCATTTCTTATATGTAATAATTAAGCCTCATGCTGCTCCTAGTCACCTGTTGATATTTCCAAAGGCATGCCACTACAAAAGTCAAAAATATGAACATCAGTCCACCTATCAAATACAAAAAGGTCAAGCATCCAAAAACAGAGTATTTGAAAAGAAAAAGCAGATAGACATTATGAAAGTGGGTTTTCACCATCAAAAATCAAAAAGTGAAGAGATATATAAAGCCCATCCTTATTGATCATTTCATTATGAAGATAAAGTGCCAAAGGAGAGAAAATGTGATTTTGAAGTGTCATTGAAGAAAACAAGGCGATTTCTACATTTTTGGAAAGTTTCTGACCGACGCTACGCACCTAATCCCAGCGTGACGCATAGGATAGGTGGTGCACACCTTGTGGAGCACTGCACACCTGTTCAATCAAGCTCCAGTTCACCCAACGAAGCTTCACAATTGTTAAATTCACTTTAGACTCCTCATTTCGCTGTCTTGAAAGTAAGTACCACCATTATCTCACATGGTTCAGGGTTTGGTTGCTAGAGTTGGTTTGTTAGCATCTTTGAAGTTGAAACCCTAGTTTCTAGGGTTCTCTAGTTTTCTTCATCACTTCATAGCTTGCTTTCTCTTTCCTTGCCACCATTTATCTAAACTAATCCTCATTCCCATTCACCTATCTCCCAAACCCCATCCCCCTCATACATTTTCCCTATTCCCATTTTCAGTAATGTTTTCGTTTCTATGAAATGGTGGAGAAGGTTAAGTTTCATCATGAATTAGCAAGATTGTTTGTGACACATCTGGGCAACAATGAAGTAAACCTTGTTGGAGTTACATTCACTTTGTCACCTGCTATTATTTCAGAGGCTACAGGCATTCCAAATGTTGGTGAAAGATGGAACAAAGGACAATGTATTGACAGGGAGTACTATGAGCCTTACATCAAGGCTAAATACCATGGAAAATTGAAGAGAGTGTTCCCCTTCAAATTCTTGGAGGACAGGCTTGCTCCCTTATGAAGATAATCATCCAATAATTTACTTGTGAGGGTAGGTTTTATCACTTGTATGCCTACCACATTAGATTGTTGATGTATTTTACTAGGGAGAGGATGATGGATATTCCTTACTTCACGTTCCAAAATATTGAGAAAATGGCACTCTATGTCAAAAATAAGCCATATCCCTAACAGTTAAACAACATCTACCACTTCTCTGTGATTAAAATCATTGTCTTACATCAGCTAAATCTACTTAATATACCATGTGAGACCATCATTTCTCATGAAGTGTTCAAAGGTCCTCAATTATTTTCATCAATGCCTCAAGAAAAAGGTGGAGCTTCAGGATAGCAAAGGGTCCAAGAAACTAAAACTGTTGGAGTGCCAGTGTTTCTGACATATCAAAGGGGCACTAGGAAACTTTTTTCAACTGCTAGGCGATTATTATCTCCACAAGGTGTGGAAGGGGTCTCGCCTTCATCTTCAGGCCACAGGCAAATGCTATCTCCACAAGGAGTGGAAGCGGCTTTACCTTCTTCTTCAACAAAATAGGTACAGGTTGGGTAGCACAGGAAGGGAAAAGTTAAAGGCAAAGGAAAAATGTAGGAGAAGGATCCTAGTGACGAGCAAGAGAGGGATTTTGACCTAGTTGATCATGAGGAGACACAGGGAGTTGATGTCATTGATTTGGAGACTCAAGATACAAAGATAACTAAAGACATGATCATCAAAGAGCAAGAGGCCGATATACAAGCCTTATCAGTAAATTTAGAGAGGGAAAAGTGGGTCATCAATTATCTTGAGCAAGAAAACAAGCAATTGACTAACAAGTAAGTCCTCATGGAGTTGCAAATGATCAAGGAGAATTGGTAAAAGGAAAATAAGGAAAAGGTCAAGATGACCTCCATTGAGCAAGAGATTGAGAATGACCAGGAAAATTGTCTTGAAAGGGTCAACATACACCTTGAAAAGCTGCTTGAGAAGGCTAATAAAGTGAAGAAGATGCTTCATCATATGGCCTATCACTATATGACCGGGAACAAAATATGTACTATAAGGATGAGGAAGCTTAAGGCAAGGTTGAGGAAGGCCTTGAGAAGTAAAAAGGAGCAAGACAAGTTCAAAATCCTAGCTGATGCCTCATTATCTCATCAAAGTAGTGGATGAGGATGCCTTGTGCCAATTTTGGGAAAATTTTGGTAAGATTTTGCAATTTTCAAAATTTAAATTTTGCAACACCGGAATTTGGCATAGGTGTGCAGCGCCACCAGTGCTGCACTTTTGATGGAGACACTTTTTGAAAGAATGGATTGCATATTCACATTCAACATGTTGATAACATCAATCCCTCAAAGTTTCAGAAAATTTGGATCAAATCTTGGTCACCTAAAGGTCAAAAAATCATCAAACAATGACCTCTCTGCCACTTTTTGGACACACAGGAAGCAGTCTTGGGAGATTCCACTTTTGAGGAGAAAAATGACCTACAAACGTAAACATTCAAGCTGTTATGAGACCTAGACAGGAAGGCCTTTCCAACAAGCTATCTTGGACTAAATTTGGTCAAGGGGAAGGCCTCCAAAACTGGGTCTGAAGTGGCACTGCGCATAGGATGAATTTTGCCAGTTTTGCTCAAAAATCCAGTTTTCGCCTAGTTATTCCAAAAATTGACTTTTTCTCTCATCATGGGTGAATTTATGATTGTAAATGATGCTATTCTATGTAAATGTAATTGAAAAATGACCTTAGAGGGTAGATTCATAATTTTGAGGTGGTTGAGGGGTAAATGAATCAATTTCCATGGTTATGAAGGCAAGTTGTTCCACTGCCTATATTCCTGCTCCTAGTTTAGAAATGGTTGAAACCACCCCCCTTCTCATGGATTCGACCCCTGATGGCTAGCATAGGTGGTTTTATGTCTATATTATGTATGGTTTCAGTCATTAGCTAAGGTTGGACTCTTGTGGATGCTTTGAGCTACATTGTACATCTCTACAACAGTTTGGCAAGGAAATAAACCAGGATCTGCAGCTATTTTTGTGGGATTCTTGTGGTAATGTGTTTTTTCATTGTTTCTCCTTCTGTCATTAGTTTTCCTCATGGTTATATGTGCCAAAATCTATTTCATTCTTCTTAACTAAATGAAATCAAGATAGATAGGTAGGATACATTGGTAACAGTGCTCTACCTTGGGAATACATTTAGCTTTTGATGTTTTCAGCTATCTGAAGAGGACTCATGATCCTTCCATGCCCTCCTTAGCTCCTCACCAGTCCTAGACCTACCATATCACTCAATTCCAAGTGCCAAAACATGTACCTACCTCTCCCCACAGAACACGCTGCAATTCTGACTTGATTTCCCAAACCCAATGCTACCTGCTCCATTTGATATAGCAACAAAACCTTCAAAATCAACCAAAAACCCTAGAGCTACTATACCTAGCCTAAAATCCATATTCAATTCAGTCATCTCAACTGAGATTGACAAGGAGAGAACCCTCTCTCAACCTGATAGGACTAGCTACCAGGTTAAGCTTGGTTTGTGGTTATCCTAAGATTGCCTCCCTTCAGCCTAAGGTCGATCTAGGCTCTAACATAGTGGCGACCGTAATGGGGATGTGGTGTTATGTTCCTCAGCAAAATGTATCAAGTTTAGATCTGATTTTTAGTGGTGGACAACGATCAGACACCGGAAGGCTGAAAGCATTCACTTGGTGACTCTAAATCAGTTTCGAGATCAAATCCAAGGACTCCACTGGAGGATGAACCTAAGCAGTGAAAATATGAAAGTACAATATGGAAAGATCAGGTATTCAAGTTGGACTTTCATCCAAGACATTATTTTCTTTGTTATAAATTATTTCTTGTCATTTCTCGAGAATGTCAAGAAGGCTTTACAAAGTATATTAGATTCGAGAAAAGATCCTACACCTGCATTTAATTCTTTCCCTTTGAAGATTGTGAATACCAAATATTCACATGCCTTTGATCTTGATCAAGACCATCCTTCCGAATCTAATGATGACAATCTTCAAATTGATGAGCCTAAAGAAACCAAGGCTGATTCTACAGCTTTTGTACATATTCCCATACCTTGTAAAATTCTAGATAGATACAAGCCTCTAATTTTACCTCCTATATCATGTGCTTTCCCTAAGAATCATTACCTATATCTACCAAGATTTGATGGTGAATCTGGAAACATCTCTATTGAGAGACATGTACTGAATTTTGAGTCTTTTCTTGACCTTTTTGAAGTTGATGAAAAAGATGTCAGTATTAGGCTTTTTTCTCTCTCTTTGCAAGGCAAAGTCAAGTGTTAGTTCAAAACCCTTCCTCATGCAAGCATCTCAGATTTCTTGCAGTCAATCAAAATTTTCCTCGACAAGTGGGTGGTCAGAAAAAACCCTTTCTTGATTATAGAAGAGTATAACCAACTAGAAAGACAACCAGGGGAGATAGTACAACAGTTTTCTGCTAGGTTTAACCAAGTCTATTTTTTGATGCTTGCTAATATAATACCTCCTCCTGGATCTACTCTCTTACACTGCTCGGCTACCTTTGATCCGGAAATGGAGTTTTAGCTGAGAGAAAGGAACCTTGCAACACTTGAAGAGATGAAAAATAATGCAATAGATGTAGAGGATAGTCTGTTGACCAGAAGGGAAAAGTTGAATGAAGAAGAGAGGAAGAACATAGATCCACAGGAATCGACATCTTTAGAGGTAAAGCTCGACATTTTGGTAAGTGTAGTGGAAGAGATGATTCAAAAGATCACCACAAGGAATGAGTATGATGTTCAACACCATGGCTCGCTGATTGAAGAAGAACAAGTGGCTGACCCAAAACATTTCCTTTTTTATCCGAGTTGTCATAAATATGATAATGATTGTTTTATAGATCATATTGGAGAAGAGAGATATGTTGATATGACATGCATGCTTGATGATGTGTTTTATACTGATGATTTGACTTATTTTGATCAGTATGATGATGATTATGTTCTCCAAACAGAATCTAGTCTTGTAGACAAATCAGTAGCTGGTTTGTGGAAGGAGGATGTTCCTTTTTAGCAGCTTGAATACAGTGAGCAGCCGTTGCATATTAGCTATGGAAGTGAGGACGAAATTATAGCAAATTGTGAAGTAAGTGAAGGATCTTTACCTTTTTGTTTTGCTTCGTTTTAGATCATTAGAGACAACTTTTGTGCAATCAAAAATCAGCCATCGATAAGTTTTGATTTCGACCATCTTGAGGGAAAAGAAACCCTTTTTCAAGACTTCTCATATCTAGATTTGCATCCACCGAATTCCATTAAATGTCAGGTTACAGATGAGGACTAGGAAGTTGGAACATATTATAAAATGATACAAGATTATTCTGTACCATTATGTTTTAAATCATTTCATTTTTTGAAGGGAATTTCGCATAGTATATCTTCAAAAGAGCAACCTATAGAAAATCGTGCAATCTCATTAGAACCAACAGAAAATGGGTTGCAACAGTCTTTTCAAGTTTTTCACTATCCAATAGATGATGTGTTGGATGATGTCTACAATCAAATTCCTTCTCCATCAACTACCTGTGAGCTTGAAACAAATATTGATACAAATTTGATCCAGCGGCTGGTTTCTTTGTCAGTTTCAACAGGGGTCTTGCCACAAAACTCATATGAAAGTTTAGATTCATGGTATGAGGAGAAGCAAAGAAATCAATTAGATGAGCTAAGTCCTAGTGCACATAATTTTCAAGATCCTTACGCAGTATTTTTAGAGATGGGTAGAGAATCCATATTATTCAACAGATCTATTTACAAGTTTTCATGGGAGTTGCCTTTCAGTAGTTCTCTCTTTTTGTTCATAAGCAAGCACTTATGGAGAATGAAAACAACAACCATAATTCTTACTTGGTTGCATTGGTTATTTCACTTCACTTGATCAGGTGATGAATGGAAAGTTAGAGTCGGTTTTACTGAATAAGCTCCATTTTGAGCATATTTTCTAGTTTGTCAGTTGTGTTTTAGTATTGAGTAGGTTTCAAGTTAGTTTGGATCTTTGAGTCATCAATATTCAATCATGTAATTTCAGTTTGAGTTTTTGACTCCATGCCTATAGGATAAGGCTACATGGTCTACGGTGTTCTTGGCACCTCCAAGGAGGTACCATCCCCATTGGAGCCAATGCTAGTGTCAGTGTCTTCACACTGCCATCAATGATCGAAATTACTCTTTTGCATTTCATACTAGGAGTCCCATTCTGATGAGGTTACATTTCATTAGGTCAAGGATCTACTAATGGTAGGGTTCATTTTAGTTTTTCCCTCATGATATGTACTTGCTGACCCCCTTTCATACCTTTCAGTCAATGGTTTATGCTCATTTTCAGTCTATATCATCAATTACATAGCATTTTGGTCTCATTAGGTCTAGGCTTTCCTCCATTGTCAAATTTCAGTGATTATTGCTAATAAGGGTTAGCAAAGACATGAGGAGGTTAATAACAAATAGAAAAGTCAAAATTTGCTAATTTGTAAATTTAATAAGTTTTTCACCTCAAAACCAGTTTGAAGTGAAAAACAAAGAATTTGTATTTATTTGTAATTTCATGTAATTTCATCATTTCTTATCTGTAATAATTAAATCTCATGCTTCTCTTGGTCTATTAGGATTCCAAGAAACTCTCCTAGGTTGTAGCTCAGAGATGTCTGGTAACATATAAATTCAAATATTGTTGTAGGTTTAATGGAAGGAATGATGGTTTGGTTCAAGCCAGATAACCACTTCTACCTTGTTTCACTCCAGATGTGCATGAACATCCTCAGACTACAAGGCTTTAGACCACCAATGCTCACAGTTTTAGATATAGGTGAATATGGAGAATGCTAACCACACTAGTAGATGCACAAGACCATGTGATGGCCAACTACAACTAGCATAGAAACCTGCAAATCTAATCTATTAATGCAAAGACAAGATGACAGCTCTCCTACATTAGATAGATAGAAACCTAAGTAACTTATTCAGTGATACATTCAACATTCTAACACAAAGATACGATGACAGTTATCTAGTGCTAAACATCAACAAATCAAGAACACAACATATCAGGCACAAGTTTAGAATAGAGGAAGATGGATGGTGAGCAGTTAAAACAAAAGAAACTTGTATTAGCTAAAAATGAAGATGAGATGCTGCAAGTGAAAAAATATCTACAGTCTCCAGAAGTTGAACCTTACATCAAATGCCAACCCTGATTAAATCTTGCTTTTGGATATTTATAAGTTTACAATACTATGGCGCTTGGCCGTTTAGGTATGGGGGGTCATAATTGACCACCAACTGCATTTAACTGCCTAATGGAGTCTTTGACATGTTTTCTTGCTTCAGTGGGTGAATCTGATCCATTTAGGTGTTGTACTATCCTTTGTTGGGTTGTGTTATATTCTTTCCACGACTAACCTACGTAGTGAACCGGGGGGTTAGAGGGGGGGCGGAGCC